>JAMKQA010047264.1:0-22792 GCA_024699735.1 Posidonia australis | reverse complement strand
ATAAATCTAAACTAATAAAGGTAAAATCTAACTTAAAAATTCTATAAAATCATTAAAAATCAGTAAAATATTTATAACTTAAAAAGAAAATAGAAATTTATAATATTTTATAAATAATTAAAAAAATCTGGATAATATTGAAAAATTTGAAAAACATTCAGATATTTCAAATTTAAGCAAAGAAATAAGGAAAATAGTAAGAAGTTGAAAAAATAAAGATATTTTTTGAAATTTTGTAGAAAATCAAAAATAATATTAAATGTACAAATTATTAAATAAAATATCTAAAAAAAATGTAAAAATCATAGAAAATTTAAAAAATAAAGAAACATATTTTTAAAATTTGAGTAATTTTTTATTTTCAGTCTTCACAATGTCAAGTTCTGATAGATTTCAAAGTAATGGAAGTGACAATGAGTAGAGAGTTGCTAGATCTGAAGATCTAGGATGGTTACATGGTCATGTTGTCAACAACGATAGACAGAAAACAGAATGCAAGTACTGTAGAAAAAGAATGATGAGTGGGGGTATTACAAGATTAAAGTAACATATTGTTGGTGGATACAGTAATGTCAGTAGGTGTAAGTCATGTCCAACTGTTGTTCGTAATCAGATGAGAGAGTTACTAAATGACACAAAATCCAAGAAAAGTGATAGAGCGAAAAGAGATGAAAGATTAAAGAAGATTCTGTTTGATGAAGGAGAGCGTGAGTCCATTGTTGTACCAGTCAGATGATGATACAGTGTATCCTCTAGATTGTCAAACTCAAGATGAGAGAGACATGTATAGAAGAGCTATAATGAAATCAAGAAATGAAGAATGGCATAGAGAGCAAATTCAGAGATTCCATGGTTCTGACATTGTTAAAGGAAGTGGAAGTGGTAGTGGCAGTGGTAAAGACATTGCAGGAATGTTTAGAACATATAGTCAAAGGTATGATAATCCAGATTCAACAACATGTAGAATTGAAAAGTCGAAGCAGAAGACTATTAAAGGCATGTTTGGAAATGTTAGAGAAAAAGTTGGTCAAACTGTAGTCAAATACATGTTTTTTAATGCTATTCCAGCGAATACTACAAAAGGATCGTATCTACAATATATGCTTAATGTAGCGGTTAAAGAAGGTACGGGAGTAAAAGCACCAACTGATTATGATATAATGAACAAGTATCTTAAATCAGAAAAGGAGGAATTAGAAAGTTACATTGACAGTTTGAAACGACATTGGCCAACCTATGGGATCACTATTATGTGTGATGGTTGGACAAGCACTATCAGGAAATAAATTATCAACTTCATGATCTACTGTGATGGCCGCACAATTTTTTTAAAGTCCATTGATACTTCTGATGTTATCAGAGATCATAGATATCTCTATAAATAAATAATGGAAGTCTTTAAGCAAGTGGACCGTCAAATGTGGTTCAGATTGTCATCGATAATGACAGTAATTTCGAAAAAGCTGGTGAAAAAATTATGTCTAAGCATCCTATTTATTGGATATCACGTGCTGCTCACTGTATTGATTTGATATTCAAGGAATTTGGTAGGACAAAGCTGGTGGAGAAAACTGTTAGAGAAGCAAAGGTTGTAACAAATTTTATTTATAATCACTCCTACCTATGGCCTTTATGAGGTCACCTGAGTGTTGTGGTGGTGACTTGATTCGGCATGGGGTTACTCGATTTGCAACAAATTACATTGCTCTCCAATCGATAATTGATAAAAAGATACATGTTTAATTTACTAGTCTGGTATAAATATTATGAGAGTGATACTCCAATTGGTAGAAAAATAAATTGTATAATTAATAGTTAGTTTTTTTGGGAAGATGTTTGAAAGGTAGTAAGCATAATGAAGTTGGTTTCAAAAGTTATTTGCTTGGTGGATGGTGATAAGAAACCTTCAATAGGTTTCTTGTATGAGGCAACAAAGTTGATGAAAGATATTATGAAAGATGCAGCATAATGATCATCCAAGGGATATTTGAAGATTATCGAAGAAAGATGGTCCAACATGCTTCTTCATCATTTACATGAAGCTGGTAAGTAGTTTAATATATATATTTATCTTTGTCGTAATTATATTTACATTATAATTGGTTGTTTAGTTACTTTTCTTTATCAATGTAGCATACTATCTGAATCCGCAGTACCAATACAATCATGATCTCGGGAATCGTACTGATTTACTATCTTCTATGATATTGGTAATAAAGAAATTAGAGTCAAATGTGAACATTCAAATAGAAGCGTTGAATAAAATTAATTACTTTAGAAACCAAATGTTTGAATTTAAAGATCCTCAAGCGATTTGTGGCCGTACTTCGATGACTCCAAGTAAGGATTTGTATATTATTTATTTTATTTCATAACATTACATCATAATATGAGTAATTCATTAATAATTTAATATCATATTTGAGGTGAATGATGGATACTAAATGGAATAAATGCTCCAAATTTAAGAAAAATTGCAATAAATTTTTTATCTCAAACTGCCTCAACTTCAGGATGTGAAAGAAATTGAAGCATATTTAATCTTATCCATACAAAAAGAAGAAACAGATTGAGAACTCAAAGATTAAATGATCTTGTGTTTGTATATTATAACATGAGGCTGAAAATAAAACATATCAGAGAAGGAGAAGATAATGATTACTTCGACCCAATTAATTTGGCATATATATACAATAACGAAGATGAAGATCCTATACTAGAGTGGTTGCCAGAAAATGGACAACCAGTACTAGATGAAGAACAAGGTAGACCAAGTTCAAGAATTGTTGCTGAAATGGGCATTAATGTTGAAGAATACATTTGTTCATTAGAATATTCTCGTAGTGTAACTTCAGGTTTAGGTGATGAGAGTGATATAGATGTTACCTCACAACCACCAGATGATGATGAAGGTAGTGACAGTGGAAATGCAACTCAACTTGGAATTGGAGACCTACGATGAGAAAGTCAAAAATCGCTTAGTTCATTTACAGGAGAAGATGAATTCACACATACCACACAAGATGAACATCATGGAGCTCGACAACCTTGAAGACCTTATCCTTTGCCGTATCATTATAAAAGAAAACCTCGTGAAGACACAACACAAGATTTAGATTCTTAGAGTAGTCATACTAGGGGAAGTTTATTCGAGTCATTTGATTTTCTGAATATCCATGATCCTACAGACCCTTATGACGACAGTTCTTATGGAGATCATTCTTATGAGCAATCAGATTATACACCTGAAAGTAGATGGATGAGAACTTCATCTTCTTATATCTCAAGTCAACAAAGTGAATAGGATATGAGCTCCATCTTCAACTATGCACCACCACAAACAGAATATGAGCAACAACCTTATCATGGTCCTTCAAGTCAAGATTGCTTCCCTCAACAGCCTCAACAAGTAGTATCTACTAATAGGATTCTTGATTCAACTGTCAATATCAGATTATCATTATTATATTATGGAATACCAAACATATTAAAGTTATATGTCTTGGAACAACTATGTATTGTGGAGGGAGTCCAAATTCTACAGCAAATTCATCGTGCACACAACATAGCTGAATAACAACGTAATATTGATGAACTAAGACATTCTTTCTGGTATTAAGTATATATGAGGTAACTTTTATGTGTATTTTTGTGTTTAAACATTTATTACGCATTTTTATCTATTATTTATGATTCAGAATATTTGTATTAAGTCCATATAGTGTATTTCACTATGATACATGTTTAAAAAGTTGATCTAAGCAGTCTTAAATGTAGATTATTGTGTACTTTAACTTATTCTAGAGTTTCAAAGCAAAATTCGAAGTTTTTTTATTATTTCTACGAACTTCCGTGTTCGACAATCTACCTAGCCCCTATTGCTAGGTTTTATTATTATATTCGAACCATGCTTGTAAGATCCCAATTGCTTGGGCTTTTCGTGTGCGACAATCCTAGCAATAGGGGCACACTAATTGGATTAGGCCACTGTAACCTGTCAAGCAACAAGCATAATAACTGCTTCCCTCCTTGTCTGGGATGTTTTTTTCTTACATATTCTTATACTCATTGATTTTTCTTCCTTTAGAAGTTTGCCATCATCTCTCTCCCATCATCCAAGTATTTCTTTTCTTTTAGTTTCTGTTCTTATATCATTGCTGTATCATTCCCTTTGTCCATTCCTGTAGCCTCTCCAACTAATATAAAAAGGCACCTTAAATTTCTTAGTAAATTAAAATGAATCCATTTAGTTAATAATTGGTAATATTTATTGTGTTTAAGTTTGTTATTACTCAATGATATAGGCCATTGCTTGTTTTTGTTCCTGAATCCAAACATATATGAGAATCAATATCTTCAGTCAAAACTTTTGGTGTTATTAATAAAATTCTTTTTTATTTTGAATTTATATCATATGCCTTTTAATTATTCTTCTTTCATGTAAGGTAACACTTTGATTTCCTTGCTTACCATGTTTATGCTCATGCATGATGTCGATGCTTGCGATCTTTTTACACATTTATCAAATTGGTGCTTGTGGTAGTTTTTATACATTTAAATGTTTTAGCTATATGTGATCATTCTATATGATTCTTATTTATATGTATGTTAACTCAACTATTTTGATTATTGATGGTTTTTCCTTTGCTATTCATGATTATATGGGTTGCATTTCATTTCTTCATGTTTGTATAAACTTGCTTCTTGTTGCCTAAAACCTCTTTCTTTGTACAATAAGTAATGTATGGTAATTGCAATTTCTTTCTATTTAAATATTGCAATTGGTTGTGATTGTCAGCTTCAACATTGTTTTTCTCGTACTTAGGACATTATTTAAAGCTAATTCATGACATGAGTTATCACTTTCTTTTTAAATGTTCTATTGAACAATTTCTTTATCAATTAGATGTGCTTTATTTGTTTCTTCCTTGATTTTTGGTTCATTAACAAGTTATGTGTATGTTTTAATTAATCGCAAGTGCATGACATATCATGTAATACGTATGTAAATACGGGTTGATCTCGTAAAAATTCGTAACTTTTAAAACTTTGATTGTGAAATACAAATTAAAAAATTAAAAGAGATGATGATGGATTATATTTAAAAATAATTAAGAAGAAAGGAATCACAAAGAGATTATCAATATTATAAAGTACATCTAGAATTTATATCCATTAGATTAAAGTAGATCATGCAAATATCTAGTTTATCTCGTATTTTGCGATAAGTTCTAATTATCAAAGATTATTATTAAACAAGAATAATGCATGAAGAAGAAATACCTATTATGTAATATCAAGATCTAACATGTTAATAAAAAGAATACATTATAAAGAAACATGATTCTATGATGATTTATCAAAATACATGTTTGCATAATATGCTAAGATAAAAAGATATATACAATATTTCTTATTTCTAAACAATAACTATTAAGTATAAATTATGAGAATACATGATGAACAATGATTTATCGAAATATAATTACAAAAGTAGATAATAAGAAAGAGGCAATAATCACGAAATATAGAAGATGAGATGAGATTAAATATTATAATCATATCCTAGATTTAACTTCAAGAATCCTACATATAAAGAATGATTTAGCCTAACATGATAACAAAAAATATTGAAATAAAAGATGAAAAAGGAAAAATGTAAGATATAATTAAGAGAAAAAATGAACTTATATTAATAAAAATTAAGAATACACCAGAAGAATTTGTAGATCTCTCAAAATACAAGAGAGAAAAAGAGTCTAAGCTTAAAGGTAGGAAATAATCCTATAGATCTACATAAGGGGTTTTTTTATAGACTTACAAGGACTTTCTTACGTTGGAGATTAATCTAAGTATAAAATTTGATTTTAATTTTAAATACAAGATATTTATAATTTAAGATCGTAATGTCTAAAGATTGGGTTAAAAATATGCTTCACGGGTGTTTGGAAGGCATCCACGTTAGTCAGGATGAGCTTTCACTTTGTCAATTCGTTAATTGATTTTTTTTTTTCAGTATTAACATACGTAGAAAATATGCATTTGATTTCTTGACCTAGTTTTAGATATTTTTGCTTAATTTTTTTTTCATTTTTGTTTCAAAAAGTCAAATTTGAATTCTTATTTAGCTTTTATTCTTTTATATTCCTTTTTTTCAATTTTATTCTTCAAGTTCCTATAAAATTTACATAAAACACCTCGAATAGCATTATTTATATACAAAATAGATAAATATGGGACATGAAATATGTAATAATAATATATTTATCAAATGTTTCCATACCTATGTTTTGCTAGTCTTCAAGCAAAATTGACTTTAACATAAGAAAAATAAGAAAATCCTAGCTCACTTTTGCAAGAATTTTGATTGCACTTACCATTTGCAATAAGTCTTTAAACCCTTAGGTTACTCTAGTAGATGAGTTATGTCTCGTAAAGGTTTATAGTGGATTTACCTACAAAATCTCAAAAGAAAAAGAATAAGGAATAAAGTAAGTTAAAAATAAAGAAAAGAAAAAATCTACAGTATCCACATTAAGTTATTCAACTAAGAAGATCAAAAGTTCTTAAGTGTGTTAATCCTCCAGTTTAATCTTTATTGAGAATCTTCATCTTGTTATCATAGAGACTGTCTTATTTTTCATATCATTTTCTTAAAAATTACTCATATGTACCTTATGTTTGTGAAATAAACTTTAACATTTCATTTCTAATCTTACCAGCTTAGTAATTTTACTTCATTGAGCTACGTTTTGTTTTCTTAGACTTTATTTTTAGTTACCCGTTTAATGAGTTTTAGGTCAGTGAATTTCAAACGAAACGGTTTTAGGTCACTAGATGTGAAGACATTCTTAAGGACTTAATCACTCGATTAGTTAAGGTGACTTTTTTTAAAAATCTTTTAATCATCTTTTTACATGAATACTAATGCTTACTGAGGCACGATATCTAGTTACTTAATGATTATTGGATATTATTATTATTAATATTTTTTTCCTCTGATTACTTTTTTACGTGAATAACAATACTTATTGAGATATGATACTCAGTTACTCAATGATTAGAGTGTTGTTATTCTTATACTAGAATGAGAATACAGTATAAGATACATATAAGTTATAAATATTTCATGTTATTTTTCAGATTTTGTATATACTATTTGAATTATAAGGTTTCCAATTATTCAATCTTATGTTTGAACTTTAAACACAAGGTTACTAATTGCTCCTAATTGATCAGACCATTGTACATTGTTCCTAATTTTTTTCTTTTAAAAAAATATAATAAAGTCAAATAACCTAAGAAAACATCCTTTTGTATTTAAAAAAAAAAATAAGAAAACAAAAAAGCACAAGGAAGACTCTAACTAAAGAAAATAGAAGAGACAGAGAAAATTCCTCCTAGACTTAAATCATACGTTGTCCTCAATTTATATAATAAATGATATGATCAATGAAATAAAATAAGATTAGAATAATGTTACATGATTAGGATTGAAGTACTAGGAACCTTCTAAATTTCTTCCCTTTTATTAAAAAATCATTTCATTCATTCTCAGTTAATTCAGAAATATTCTTCTCTATGAATGAGGCTAAAGGCTCAATATTTCTCATATGCATTTTTAGTTCATGGTTGGATGCCTATTTACGATGATGTATGAACTTATTTAGTGACAAGATCCAAATAATGAGGTGGAATATAGATAGTGGGACCAATGGTTTCATCATTAGTTGAAAAAGATGGTTCGAGTGGGGTTTATGAGGGATGTGAAGAGGTTCAATTCCAACATTGACTATTTGCATATTGACTTTCTCATTAAGTTTCCTTTTACATTTGTTGTAATTCTTATACTTCGACTTAACTTTAGTTTTGGGTTCAAGTTACATATGTAAAATATTGGGATTTTTGAAAGAGTACATGGATTTTTGAAAATATTAAGTTCTACTGTTATGTTTCCAAATGTGAGTTTCAACATACCATTCCAACGATTAATTAGGACATTGGATGTTGTCAGAAATGATCGACCCAAATTGATAGATATTTGACCTTTAAGGTTAGAGATAGGTTGAGTTTCCAAATGTGAGTTTCAACTTATCATTCCAACAATTAATTAAGACATTGGATGTTGTCAGAAATGATCGACCCAGATTGATAGATATTTGACCTTTAAGGTTTGAGATAGGTTGAGTTTCTAGAATAATTAAATTTACAGGATATATGAATCTTCTAATCTTCACAAGAATATTTTCTACTATCCTCATAGTTTTTTTGATGGACTTTTCTGCTAATTGTATTATAACAGAAGTAGACTTAAGTTCTCTTAATCTTAATTGCTTGTAGATAGTGATAGGGATTAGGTTGATACTTACATCTAAGTTAAGGAGTACATTATTAATAACAGAATTTCCAATAACACTAGAAATAGTAGAACAACCTGGGTTCTTCTGCTTCGTTAGTATTAGGTTGGTCAAGATGGAATTGATATTGGTAGTGAGAAATGCCTTCTTTGGTACTTGGATTGTTTCTTCTGGGTACATAGGTTTTTTAGATATTTGGCATACGTGGGTACCTGTTGAATCACATTTAGAAGTGGAATGTTGACTTCAACTTGCTAAAAAAATTATCCAATCTTATCCATATTAGTTGTTTTTTAGACTTAGTCTATTTGGATATGATGCTTTTGGTTGGATGGGTTGACCTGCTCTTTAGACTGACTTAGAATTGATTGATTATTGGGCTTGAGTTAAATAATGGATCCTTATAAGTCAAATTAGGCATGATAATATGGTTGTTAATGTATTTTCTAGACTTCAAAGAGATTACTGAGTTTATTGTATCTGTTTGGAAATCATTAGGCATATTAACCCGATGGGCTTGTTGGGATAGATTTGGATTTTGATCCTTTGGGTTTTCTTTATGTTGGTTTGGAAACTTTCCTTTTTTCCTCTCTCCTGACTGTTAGTTGACCCATTTGGATCTCTAGACAAGCTATGGTCTGGGTATTGATTGTGAGAGATTGACTTGTAGAATTCATGAAATTATGTGTGGCCTAAACAAATGTCTCTAGATTGCTTTTTAAAGAATTAATCTTTTTATTATCAAAGTTTAGTGGTTGAAAAGGTGGATTGACTTATGAACCTGACTGTAACAAGATCTAGGTTGATTGGGACCTGTTTGATTCAGATTGGGTCCAATTTGATGTTATCCTTGAGTCTATGAAAAACTGAGATGGTTCTTTTATCTAGGATTGTAGGTGGGATCATATGGATCATGACTTTGCTTAGGTTTATTAATTGTTGGGCTCATGAATAGACATTCTTCAATAAGATGATTAGATGCTTGGCATCTAGTGCAAATAAGGTGAGATTGAGAAACTTGATTCACAAAGACACTATTTTGAAGCTCAAAGACTTCAATTCTACGTACTAAGGTAGTTATTTTTGTTTAAGGATATTTCTATTACATGCTTGTCTTTAAAAGATGTAACGGTATTACTGATGATTTCCTATTGAACTGTTTTCTCAACTATCTTTTTTGAAAATGTCTGAGTCTTTTCTTCACTTTTTTTCATAAAATTTCCATGACAGATAGATTTCAACAGTGTCTTAGAAGAATAATTTAGCCTTTTATAAATAATTTGACACAATCTTCACTTTTCGACTCCATAGTGTGGGTATTGAGTTAAAAGATCTTTAAACCTTTCTACGTATTTCTAAAATGATTCAGAATCTATTTGCTTGAATCCATAAATTTCTTTCCTAAGTTGTTGAGTCTTATAATGTGGAAAATATGTTTTTAAGAAAACTTTCACAAAATCATTCCATGTGTTTATTGAACCAATGGGAGACTATATAAGCACTTCTTTGCCCTATCTTTAAGTGTAAATGATATGGATTTCAATTTAATTGCATCATCCGATAACTGTTATAATTTGATCATTGCACATATTTCTTCAAACTCATTAACAAAAAGATAAACATCCCCTTCTCCACTAAATTTAGGTGACATGCTAATGTAGTGGGTTTTAAGCTCAAAATTATTCCCATTAGGTGCAGACATCTTAATACATGAAGGTTGGGCTGTTCTAACGGGATAGTATCTATCCTGAAAGGATTGTTGATTGATTATTTTATCATGTTTGTATCTTTAATATCAATTTTAAAACAATCAAGTGAGTTGGATTCTAAACTAATCAAACGATGTGTATGGTCTCTAACCTAAATTAGCATTTACAAATTGACTTGACTTGATGGATTGACGAATCTTAAATTAGATGTGAATTTAGATAGATGAGAAAATACCTAAATCTAAAGATAGATGGGGGACGAATGGACGTTAACCCTAATTTAAGCACACAAGGCACAAAAAAAAAATCAAAACTCTATGGTTGAAGTAGAAATCTAGATACTTCCTAATTTTAAAGTTGGCCTTTATGATTATCAAACTCAAAAATCTTTAATCTAATTGGCCAGTTAAGTGGCGGAATGTAGCAGGCTCCTCGTACTTTCGTAATAGACCTAATTAGCTAACCACATTCTTTTTGAGATGTAGTCTTGTAAATCACTTGTCTAGACACCAAAAATGTAAGAAAATTTCAAATTTGATTCTCTATTAAGCTTCCTTTCCTAATTAAGGTTGAAACAGTAGGGGTTGATGTCTAATCAATTTTAAATTAAGCTTAAAGTCAATGCAATATGTGGTTGATTATTTATGGGTCAAGGTAGGATGATAAAATTCCTACCTTATTTTGATTGGGTTTTGCCTTTAAAAATATATTAATATGCAATGCAACAACCAATTATGCTACAGATAAGTTGTGAGATCTTAAATCTATATGCTCTTTAATGCATAGAAGAACGAAAAAGAAACTCACCTTGATTCTCCAGCAATCACTAATAATAAATAAAATAAATTGAATATAAATACTAGTAAATCAATAAACATGCATTCTTATATGATGGATTTAAACAGGCAAGCATAGGTTTTTAATCTTGTAATGCAAGATTTTCTTTATTATTCAAGTTGCACATATTTTAAATTAATGATCAAAGGATAATATCATAAATTAATTGTAGATATATATTAAAAAGGTCAAAACAAATTGATCTGTAAAAATTGACAATATCTACAAAAAATATAGGCACCTCCTAGGCGTCCGTATAGTTGTAAAATGCTTCAAAATTCTTCCTACATGTTCCTTTTCTCTTGTATTATATCTTACAAACTTAGATATTCAAAATCAAAATCTCAAACTACGAGCACGACTCAAATCAGACTTTTGATGCTAGACTTGACATGACGACCATTATGTATTCTTAACTTAAAATTAATTTGAATAATTACAATCAAAACTCAAAAAATACAACGAGTCCCGAAAAAGACGTTAAAAACTTGATCTGTATGTTTTAATTAACTGCAAGTGGACGACATACTATGTAGTATGTATGTAAGTAAGGGTAGATTTCACAAAGACTCGTAATTTTTAAAACTTTGACTGTGTAATACGAATTAGAAAATTAAGATAGATGATGGTGGATCATATTTAAAATTAATTAAGAAGGAAGGAATCACAAATAGACTATAAATAGTAAAAAGCACATCTAGAGTTTCTATCCATTAGATCATAGTGGATTATGCAAATATCTAGTTCATCTCGTCTTTTACAACAAGATCTAATTATTAAAGATTATTATTAAACAAGAATAATGTATGAAGATGAAACACTTATTATGCAATATCAAGATTTAACATGTCAATGATAAGAATAAATCATAAAGAAACATGATTTTATGATGATCTATCAAGATGCATGTTAGCATAATATAGCAATATAAAAAGATATATGCAACGTTTTTTATTTCTAAATAATAATAATAAAGTGTAGGTCATAAGAATACATGATGAACAATGATCTATCGAGGTATAATTGCAAAAGTAGATAACAAGAAAGTGACAATAATCATGAAGCATAAAAGGTGAGATGAAATTAATATTATAATTATATCTTAGATTTAATTTCAAGAATCTTATATGTAAAGAGTAATTTAGTCTTGCATGATAATAAAAAATATCGAAATAAAAGATAAAGAAGGAGAAGTATAAGACATAATTAAAAAGAAAATTGGACTTGTATTAATAAAAATTAAGAATACACAAACTTGTAGATCTCTCAAAATACAGGAGAGAAAAAGAGTCTAAGCCTAAGGTTGGAAGATAATCCTATAGATTTACATAAATGATCCTTTTATAGCCTTACAAGGATTTCCTTACGTTGGAGATAAATCTAAATACAAAATTTGATTTTTAATTTTAAATATAAGATATTTATAACTCAAATTCGTAATGTTGGGTCAAAAATATACTCTACGAGCGTTTGAGAGGCGTCTACGCCAGTTGGGACTTCGACTTTGTCAATTTATTAATTGATTTTTTCTTAGCATTAACGTACGTAGAAAGTGTGCATTTAGCTTCTTGACGTAGTTTTAGATATTTTTGCTCAAATTTCTTTTCTTTTTTGCTTCAAAATATTTTTGACTAAATTTGAATTTCAATTTAGCTTCTTTTTTTTTTCCATTTTCTTCTTTTTTTCAATTCTATTCAAGTTCTCAAGTTTTTGTAAAATTTACACAAAACATTTTGAGTAGTACTATTTATATACAAAATAAATAAATATGGGATATGAAATATGCAACAATAATGTACTTATTAGCAACACATGTGATAACAACAATTGCATCAACTCATGTTATTCATGATTGAAGTCAACATTTAACTACTTGTAATCATGGATAATCTTTATTGTCCATAGGTATCTATCTTGCTTTCACAAAACTTCTCAAGCTACATTCTTTTCCTATTTACAGATGACAAATCTCCTTTATTATTATATTAGCCTCTAAAGTTCATTACTAAACTCTGTGTCTTTATTCAATTCAGTGAAGCTGAAGTTTTATTTGCTTTGGTGATAGGAAAATGTGCAAATCGTTTGCTTTCTTCTTCTGGATTGCCGTTGCTTGCAAAACAAATGAAGGTTCAAATAGAACATTTGTGATTCATCTTGTCATGCTTATTGAAGATTGAAAACTCTTCACTTGGCTAGTTGTTTGAACTGCATCTAAAAATAGTTTTAAATTTGCTGTTTGTAGAGACTGGAACTTAGTGGTATTTGGGCACTTCTTGCAGCGTTTGATGAACCACTTCTAATTGGTAAAAGTGGAGCTATCCCAATATTTGAAGGAGCATTTGTAAAAGGAGTTCATGCCCTTTCATGGATGGCGAACAACACAATGAAGCTTAACCCTTCTCAAAGTAAGATGTCTGAATGTTGGACCTTTTTCAGTACAGCTTCATATGGGAAACAAAACAAAGTTCCACAGGTTAGATGAATGCTCTAGTACCTTATTTCTAATAACACTTACATATGATGCTACTACATTTTGCTATGTACCTAAATACTTCATAATAGATGTCGTATCGTACTAGATACTTCCATTTTCATTGTAAAATAAAAAAAATCCATATTTTAAGCTGTCTTTCCTTGTTGTATCCGGGTAACATAGTTGAGATGATATGCGATTATAGTCTTGTAGATGTACCATTGATAATTTCTTTTTCTTGTCTTATGCCATTATTTTCTCATCAGGAAAATATTCCTAGTGTTACTGCTGAAAAAGTGAAGAAGGACATGCTTCATGGTGTAGAAACTGCACTTGGATTGCCAAAAGCATCACTTAAACCACCATTTTATACAAAAGTCCAATTATGGTCAGCAATGGTGTTTTTAATTCTTAATAAAAACTAATTGATGACTTAATTAGATGATCCATTGAATTTTATAATTTTGATGCTTTGCAAGTTGCAAATCACAGGGGTGCAGCTCTCCCTACCAACACCCCACGAATCCCTTGCGTATTTGATCCTCAAGGAAGAGCAGGAATTTGTGGTGATTGGCTGCTTGGGTCAAGTGTTGAAACTGCAGTTTTAAGTGGGATTTCTCTTGCTGATCATGTAAGTGGTGATTTTGACTATATGTTTTTATGTATTACTGGTCTTTTTGGTTTGAAGAAGTTCGGAACAATTGAAAGGAGTTAGAAGGAATTCCTCCTAAATCGTGTGTTTGGTTTTCTTCCATTAGTTTGTTTGAAAAAATGGTGGAAATGGAAGGAGTTTGTTTTCTTTCAATAATGTCAGAATACCAATCTCATCAATTTCTTTTCCTTCGTGTGAGGAAGAGAAATTCACCACAAGCACTTTGGAGAACAAATCCAATTCCACGAATAAAACCAAGCACTAAACAATATAAACTTTTAACTCTTAGATTTAGACTTCCAATTCTTGGAATTCCAACTCCAATTATAATTACAATTCCTACAAACCAAACGAGGCCTCAAAGGAAAAACAATTGCTTGATATGATTAGAACTTTACTAGGACAAAATTTGTTGCAGTTATTCTTTTCTTAAGGATGGGTTTTTTTAATATATGATTTGAATATTACTTTGCATACTTGTTGCTCACCTTTTTATTACCATAATAATCACCACCAAATTCCTAAACCACTTGTTTTACACTCCCTTGGCAATATTGCGAACTCTTTATCGTTTTTTTTTTGAAACATTACTTGTATCAAGTCATCATAAGATATTTCAATAAACATCATGCAAAATTATTAATGCATGGGGTTTGGGTTCCTTGGGGACTTGGATGACACCGGTGCTTGCCTTCAACAAGGAACTTGGTGCCGTGTAATGTAGATCCAACTGCAAAAGATTTGGGGGAACAACATGCCTATCACATGTACGGGGAGAAGAAAAGGCAGAAAGATATGTGTGTTTGGGGAACTGAATGCTGACACGTGCTGGCGAATTTTTGCCAACATCGATCTGATTGTGTGTCACTTAGAAGAGCCTACTTTGACCATGGAGAAGGTCAAACGATATATGAATTGACTACATGCATATGTACGACGAGGAATGACATACCTATTACATATAGGAAGAAGAAAAGAGAGAAGGATACTTGTGTCCATGGAAATGAATGTCGACATGTGTTAGCGAAATTTCATCGACAACTGTTCGAGTTTGCATCACTTAAAAGAACCTTCTTCGACCATGGAGAAGGTCAAATGAGATATGAATTGGCTACACCCTTTTAGCTCTCTACTTCTAGGAAATAGGATTCTCTTTTTTAATCCCCTTGCCTAATTTTTTCTACGACTTGGGGGTTGGACTCCAATACTTGGAGCAAAGGTGCTTGCTTTCAAAACAAAAATACATGCTTTATAGGCATGATATTTAACAGAATATTCAAATTTATGAGATATCATGTTCCAACATCTACAATGTTGGTAGACAATGTAGATGTTGAGCCAACATATAGTAAAAATTGTACTATAACTTGATGTTTACCGTTGGATGTGGACTTTTCAGGTCTCCTTTTATCTGAACTCCTACGTTCTAGGTGTCACATGTGATCGCCTAATTTTTTCTACCACTTGGGGGATGAACTCCAATACCTAGAGCAAAGGCGTTTGCTTTCAAAACGAAAAAACATGCTTTATAGGCATGATACTTAACAGAATATTCGAATTTACGAGATATCATGTTCCAACATCTACAATGTTGATAGACAATGTATATGTTAAGCCAACGTATAGTAAAATTTTTACAATAACTTGATGTTTCTTGGTGGATATGGACTCTTCAGTCTCCTTTCATCTGAACTCCTACTTTCTAAGTGTCACATGTGATCATCACTCTCTGTTCGTTTATGCTGGTCATTGAGACACCTTGTGGGATTTGTGGTTGTAATGGGTCTTGGGCTTTTTCAACAGAATGTCAACATTGATTGAAGGTTCTTACGTATGTGAGCGTCTTTTTCCTTCTTTTGTTCGAAACTCAATAAGAAAATCAAAACACATTGGAAGCTGTTTCATTGCAATGTTACATTAACTAAACATTGGAAGCTGTTTCATTGCAATGTTACATTAACTAAACCATTGTTAGTTTAATTTTCTTAATGTGTTTTGAAGGAAAGAAGGAAGAAGAAGTTCACATATGCAGAAACCTTCCACCAATACTAGCATCTTGAGGACCCACAATATCTAGAAATTTCCCTAAGGCATCTTGAGGAATCAAGCTAAAAAGGGACCTAAAAAGTCTGTATTCACAATTGGCTCTGCATCTTGTATTTTTTTTCTTCTATTGTAGCCATTTCGAGCCACTTGCATCTCGAGCCACTTGCATTATATCCTTTGCCTTCATCTCACTTCCTTTGTTTAAATTCTTCTGAATTTTCTTCGAAAACCTATCTCAAAACCTTAAATCTATATAGAGCTTAAAATTGGAACTTCTAATACTTCAAAGTGAGACCTTTATTTTTTTTCTAGAGTATACACAACAAATAAGAGGTAGCCTGTAAGTATACATAGTAGCCCCTACAAGTGTATACACAATAGCATAAAAAACTATATAAAACAGCATGGAGAAGTAAACATAGTATGGACAAGTAACACAAGAGCATAGAGTAGTATATACAATAGCATAGAGAAGTATCCAACGTGAACACTATTAGTAATAACTGAAACAAATAGCCATGACCTCCAACCTACAATCCCGAACTTTAGTAAGTATACTCGATGGTTATTAGAATAATTAATAGAAAATTTGAATATGCTTGTGAACATTCATATTAAGTGTATATATGATATATGTTTAAAAGGTGAATTTTAGTAGTTCTAGATGTAAATTATTACTTACTTTAGCTTATTTTAGTTTTTCAAATCGAAATTCAGAGTTTTTAGTTGATCACCATAGACTTCCATATTTTTATCGTATTTCCACTGACAATTCCACTAATGTTTCGACACATTTCTTGTTTTTAAGAATCAAAGTCCAACGTCAAATACCTGACAATATTTAGGGAAACGCCATGTATCCTTCTTGTATCAGTGTGTTTTAGTTATTTTTGGCAATTTCATGTCGATTTCAAGCATTTTTTATGAAAAAAATGATCAAATCACCTGACATGCCATGCTTGAGGCAAACATATGCTTGTCCATTTTCCATTTGACACAAAACACCATGCTTGGAATGCCTACATGCATGCTTGAAATCATTATTTTCTGAACTTACCAAAGTTGCTATTGACATCTCTATGGAGAAAAGGAAAGTGATGAGTAGTCGCTAGACCCCAAGGAATACCTTTAGATCTTAAACTTAATAACTAATAAGAACACAAATAAATGGGTAAACGGGTCATGTTTAACCAGCATAGGAACCCTTCTCTAATATATATTTTTTATTGGTATCGTTTCTCTAATATTACTATGCTAAATAGGTTATTAAATAGGTCATGTCAGCCCATTAGGGTAGCATTTGGTAGGTTAGAATAGAAGGTGGGATAGAATCAAATTATTGGAATATAATGATATTCCTACGTTTGGTATGAAAATAAGGTAGGAATAGCTATTTCTTTGGGAATAAAATTTCCACTCAATAAGAGAAATTGATTTCTTGATGGTATGTAAAGAATTTGATTCTCATTTTATTGGGAATATAAGAGGAAAAAAATCCGCCATCCTCTCCAACTCCTCGACGTCATGGCCTACATTAGCTTCTCCGACATATGCCTCCTTCGTCGCCTTTTTTTAGCCCTCCAAGCCCTTTTTCCTCATTGGGCCTTCTTCAATCTACTTCAACCATTGCTCGGAAAGAGCTAAAAGAACAAGGAGAAGAAGAAGCCTCTTTCGACCTATTCTATGTGTAAACATGGAAATCGGGTTGGACTGATCCTAGACTGCTTGGCATGGCCCAAGAAACGGCCTAGCCCGGTCCAGAAATTTTCTAAGTGGAATGGGTGAGGCTAGGCCCACTGTAGGCCTTGGGCCTGATCGAGTCTAAGGGCACAGCCCGGCTGGCTAGGCCCAGTCTGGCCCGCCATCACAGGCAGGTCGAGCTGACTTGGTAAAAAGAAAAATGCAATGTTCCATTAATGGAACGTTGCTCTAATGTTACATTAATGAAACGTTGGGGTGTGAGGGGTTTGAAACGTTGCTCACTTCTTTTTTTCAATATAAAAATTCTCTTCTTTTTCACCTA
Source organism: Posidonia australis (assembly GCA_024699735.1). Taxonomy (NCBI): domain Eukaryota; kingdom Viridiplantae; phylum Streptophyta; class Magnoliopsida; order Alismatales; family Posidoniaceae; genus Posidonia; species Posidonia australis. The sequence continues at coordinate 4,695 of JAMKQA010047264.1, read as the reverse complement.
TAAATACATCCATACTTATTCATTTTTTCTCACAATTCACAACTCACAACAACTCAATCTTCTCTTCTCTACTCTCATTTTCTACAATTCTTTCTCAATTTCACCTTTCTACTTAAGATTCAAGTAAAGAAGATTTCAAGTTTTGTTATTTGGTTTTGAACTTCACAATGTCTGCTACTCTCCACCAGTTTTCACCAGCCTCTAATAGTAAATTTTCTTTACTTATAATTCCTTCAAATTCTTTACTTCTAATCTCTTCATTTTTGGGTTTTGGATTTTATGGGGTAAGGTTTTTTTTATTTTATAATTAATTTTTTATATTAAAATGAAAAACATTAGTAGCCATGATTATATCCTTACTCAGGAGTCAGACCAATCTCAAAACACTTCAACACAATTCATAACCTTTAAGAAACCTAAGAAACAAAGTTCTTGGATTTAAAAGCATGTAACTTTTGACCTTGTAGATGAAAATAGGTGTTATTGTAATTATTGTTGTACAACATACACATGTCCTAGGAGAGGAGTAGGTGACATAGCTAGGCATTTACAAAAATGTATAGTTAAACATAATAAAGATGAAAATACTGAATTAAGACAAGCTAAATTACACATATATTCTAGTAGTGGTATAATAAATTAGAAATATAATATAGAAGAAGTTAAAGAAGGAATAACAAAATTTATAGTACAAGACGAATAATCTTTTTCCTTTTCTGAAAATAAAAAATTTGAAACATGTGTACCAAATTATTTGAATCCACAATTAAAAAGTTTTTCTAGAAATATAACAAGAAATATAATTTATAAAATATTTTAAAAAGATAAAAAATATTTAATTAGAATATTTTTTAGTTTATTATGTAAAATATCATTAACATGTGATGTTTGGACTCGTCTAAATAATTCTCCATACTTATGTTTAATTGCACATTGAATAGATATAGAATGAAATTTACAAAAAAGATTAATTACTTTTAAACTATTTGATCATCCACATACTAGTAAAGTTATATCAAATATGATAGAAGATATTGTTAAAGAATATAACATATTTTTTAAAATAAATGAAATATCATTTGACAATGCTTCTAATAACAATGTTGCAATAGAATTATTAAAAAGAAATATAAAATCATTATGAAATGGTGAATTATTTCTTTATTGGTGTTGTTGTCACATAATAAATTTAATTGTACAAGATGGTGCAGAATGCATTAGACTTTATATAGAAAATATAAGAACAATTATTTTATTTATTCAAACATCAGCTAAAAGATATCAAGAATTTAGACATGTATGTGCACAAAATGGTTTAAAACTTAGAAAATTTAAGTTAGATGTTCAACATACATGGAACTCAACTTATGACATGCTATGTTCAAGTTTATCTTATTGTAATATAATTACAGTATTTCATAATGTAAAATTTAATCCTTTATTAAATGATGAAGATTAGCAAAATTCTACTATAATTCATAATTTTTTAGAACCATTTTATAATACAACAAAACAATTATTAGGTCAATATTATCCAACAAGTTCTCTAATTGTAATTAATTTATTTATTATTACGAATGTTTTTCAATAATATAGAAATATTCCAGCTTTTGTAGATATTATTGAATTAATGGAAACTAAATATAATAATTATTGGAATGAACCTCCAATGTGGACATGTTTAGCTTTTATTATAGACTCTAAGCATAGATTAGTTAATTGTATGATACTAATAAATGATATTTTTAGTAACATGAATAAAAATGACTATATAGATTCATATAATAATAAAATAAAGACAATTTTATATAGATTATTTGAAGAATATGCTAGAAATTATGGTGAAAGTAGTAGTAGTGATCACACATCTAGTTTTGTAGGAACACATACAAGTAATAGTAGTGATAGTTCTTTTTGAAGTAGATTAAATAAAAAGAAAGAAAAATATGTAAAATCAACTACAAATAATGAATTAGAAAAGTATTTAGAATGTGAGTTTGCATAGTGATTTAGAAATGGAAAACTTAGATATATTAAAGTTGTGGTCTAGTGCAACAATTAGATTTCCTATAGTTTCAAAAATGGTAAAAGATTTACTAACAATTTCAATGTCAATTGTAGCGTCAGAATCTGCATTTTCTATAGGGAAAAGAGTATTAAATGATAGAAGATGTAAATTATCTAAAAAGTCTGTATAAGCTTTCGTATGTTTAAAAGACTGTTATGATGCTGTTGATCGTCTTCAAGGATTAAATTTGAGCAAGGAATCAGAAGACGACGATACGACATCAACATTAACGGGGGGACCTGAACAGACTCTACTAATGAGTAAAAGTGTAAAAATGTAAAATTTATGTATAAAAAATAATTATTTATTTTTTTAATTATATATATATATTAATCATTATGTAATTTTATTTTTTTATGTATAAAAAATATTTTTTTATTTATAAAAAAATTTAATTATTTTTTTAAATTAAACGACCCAATGGACCGGCCTGGTCCACCAGGCTGGCCATGGGTCGTGTCAGGTCAAAGAAATTTCATCCTCAGCCGGACCCAACTTGGCCCGGTCCAGGTCCAAGTGGACTGACTATATTTTGGATCGAGCAGGCCTGGCTTGGTCCGTTTTCCATTACTACTTATGCGTGAGTAATCTGCTCATGGAAGGAAGTTTAAATAAAGGAGATCAAGGAAACTTGAATCTGCTTTTTTTTGTCTCCAATATGCATCTTTTTGTCTTTTTGGCATTCAACATTTTTTTGATATTGTTCAGCATTTTTTTGATGTCATTTGGTTCTTTCAATGAATTGCTTCAAGCATTTTTGAAATTCCTTTTTGATTTAGGTGAATATCTGCTGTTGTGTTGCATGTAAGGAGTCCTTCAATAAATTTTGTTGTGAAAGAAACACCTTTGCAAAACTGGAATTGAAACACCTATGAATGAGATCCAATGATTTGGAGCGTTACAATGGTTTTTTCACTTATTGCAAGTCAAATAAAACATTCAACATAAACATTTAGCAAAGTCATTAGTGTTGACTTTGATGTATTTAAATCAAAGAAGAAGATAAATAAAGAAATTAAAAAACTTTCAGGTATTACTACTATCAAACATTTTAAAGTAGTAAGTATTATTACTCAGGATAATAACAAAGTAATTCTTTTCTTCACAATTGTAGATGTTGAGAAGGAAGAATGGATGAGGGCAGTGCTTCATGGTGAAGTATGATAGTGGATTTTTTGGTTGACTAAGGAACTATTATTTTGTTGGTGGTGTTATGTGATGAATATACTACAAATTATATCCTTTTTTTATTTAGATGTTTGAAAAAAAGCTATTTTAAGGTAGGTTATGTTAACTTTTTCACAAGAAGGAAGGATATTTTTATCAAAATATAGATTTGGCATCTCATTTTGATTTTTATTCTCACGTATCAAACAACAGAAAGGAATTGCCTACTCTAATATTTAATTATGTACCAAATACGGTAATAAAATAAAATCATTTCATTTCATTCCATTCCTATAGTAATTTTATTCCAAAGTTCATTCTATTTTAGCTTATTTTCATTCCTTCGTACCAAATGCAGATTAAAATCTTTTATAATGGGTCATTAAGTGAAGACTTATTTAAATAATCAAAGTTAGTAAACAAAAAAATAATCAATGAGAAAAAACATAAAAATAAAATAAAAATTGTAATTGAAATGTATTTAAAATGCTAATATTAAGAGTTAAACATTAAATGTTAGACAAAATACTTTGAACCATTATAATGTGTTTTTTATGTATTTATCAGAATATGTGGTTTTTTGTGTTTATTGTGATTTAAAAATTAAATTAAAAAGTAGTAAAAAATAGAGAAAGTCATAAATAAAATACAGACATGTGTATACATTTTAAGACATACTTTTTGAATGGTATAATACAGTTCATATCATAAATGTCTAAGCCTCTAAGGGTATATTTTGTAAATTCCAGAATGTCATGTTTTGTTTACATGGGTATGTCATATTTTGAGATAATGTATGTTCAGATTGTGAAATAAGTAGCCTTAGATAAATATTGTTACTTATTTTAGCTTATCATAGGGTTTTGTATTAAAAGTATTGTTCAAAAACAAAAACAAAAAGCCAAAAACTCGAAGCCCCTATTTGGATCTAGAATAACACCCAGAATAGGAAATTAGTATTATGGTTGTTTGTGTAAAAATTCGAACAAACTTGGAATAGAAATTCTTATTTGGATTTACTTTTTCCAAAATTATTATTCTATAGGAGTGAAAATGTGAAATAAAGTTAGTTGAATTAGGGAAAGAAGAAGATTAGGTTTTGCATTAGAGTAGAGGGGTTTAAATACAATGCATAGTAAGTAAATGGATCTTGACAGGATCCATATATAACAGGATCCATTAACCTAACTTCTAACACTCCCCCTCAAGTTGAACGGCATAAATATCGATAAGATTCAGCTTGTTACAAAATTGTTCAAGAACCCCATTGCTGAGAGCCTTAGTTAGAATATCTGCCAGTTGGTCCTTGGAGTGGACGAACGGCGTAGTGATGACTCTCTTCTGAACATTATCCCTAATGAAATGACAATCAACCTCTACATGATTGGTTCTCTCATGAAAGGTGGGATTCCCAGCAATATGAATGGCGGCTTGATTATCACAGTAAAGGGGCATAGGTC
>JAMKQA010047263.1:0-19555 GCA_024699735.1 Posidonia australis | reverse complement strand
ACAATTGGAGACAAAATTGGGCTACATAATGCCAAAAGAGGTTACATATTCTGTGCCTTAGCCTTCTTAAATACTAGGGCACCTAAATGGTCTAATGACCAAACTAACCCTGAAACAAAGACATAATTCAAGACATATTTACAACAAGATGCATGAACCATAACGTTATGCTTTGCAAGGGTCGAGAGAGGCTGAAGATCACTGGTAGTACTTTTTCAGGTAGGAAGCGTTGACGGGTTCTGACTACTCTCCACGATCTATATCTTCAAGAATGACTGCGCCTTCGGACAGGGCTTGTTTCATAATGAATGGTCCACGCCAATTGGGTTGAACTTCCCTCGAGCATCAAGTAGGTGAATGGCACGCAAAACCAAGTCACTTGGCACAAAATTTCTAGGTCAAACTTTCTTTTGATATGCTGGGGCCATTCGCTTTTGGTAGCACTGGGCATGGTGCAAGGCTTGTAATTTGTGTTCGTCAATCCAGTCTAGCTGAACACAGCGGTCGTGGACCCATTCTGCCTCATCCAATTCAGCTTCTTTCAAAATTCTTAGTGACGGGATTTCCACTTTGAAGGGGAGGACTGCTTCCATGCCATAAACAAGCGAATAGGGCATTGATCCTATTGATGTTCAGACTGATGTTCTGTAAGCCCATAGTGCATTGGGGAGCTTCTCATGCCAATCCTTGTGAGTCTCAACCATCTTTTTCAAAATCTTGATCAGGTTTTTATTAGCTGATTCGACGGCACCATTCATGTGCGGTCGATAAGGAGAGGATCAATGGTGTTTGATTTTGTAACTCTGAAGGTAGTCCTCAACTCACCTTGCTATGAAGTTCATTCCATTATTTGATATGATTGCATGTGGAACTCCATATCTAGCAATGATACTATTCTTAATAAATTTTTCCGTTGCTACCGCTGTGATTGTTTTATAAAATACCACCTTGACCAACTTTGTAAAGTAATCGATGGCCACGAGAATATACAGGTGCCCGTTAGATGGGTTGGATGCATGGCCCCGATAACATCAAATCCCCAAGCGGAAAAGGCCAAGGTGACAACATACTATGCAGCTGTTGCGGGGGAGCATTTATGAAGTTGCCATGTACTTGGTAATTGTGGCATTTCCGCACAAATTGGCAACAATCTATTTCCATAATAGACCAAATGTAACCTTGCAACATGATCTTCTTGGCCAAGAGCACTCTATTCATGTGTAGACCACATGTGCCTGCATGAACCTTTAGCATCAATATATCTGCCTCTTTCTTGTCTACGCATCTAAGAAGCATTTGGTTTTAGGATCTTTTTTATAGATGCCCTACTCCAAGTACATATTTAGATGCCAATCGTATCAAGGTCTTCTTATTTGTTGCAGAGATGCCAGATGGGAAGTCACCGGACTCCAGGAAAACTTTGATATCATGATACCAGGGCAATTTGACTGTCGGTTCTACTTCTTGGATGTGCATGCAATGTGTAGGCTGCTCTACGCAAGTCATTGAAATATCTGCTGCTTGGGCCTCTAGCAGTAATAGCCATGATGCCAGGGTTGCTAATGCATATGCATACGCATTCTTGGTCCACTTCATGAAAGAGAATTTGACCTCCTCAAATTCATCAACAAGCTTCAGCAGGCATTTATGATATAATACAAGCTTCTAGTCTTTGGTTTTCCAGTCACCATTGATTTGTAAAATGACCAGCATTGCATCCCCATATACTCGAAGCTCTCGGACACCTTGTTCTAATGCCACCTGTAGTCCTACGATGCATGCCTCGTATTCAACTTCATTATTGGTGCATTCGAATGTTAGTTTTCTCGCAAAAGGAATCAGCTGTCCCTACGGCGTTGCTAAGACTGCACCAATACCCCTTCCCCTTTTATTGACGGTGCCATCAAAGTATGGACACCATTGGTGCTCATCCTGAGGATTTTCTAACTCTGCATCACCCATTGCAAATAGGATGTCTTCATTTGGAAATTGTGTTTGCAGTGGCTGATATTCTGGCAAAGGTAGGTCAGCCAAATGATCCACCATCGCCTGTCCCTTCATCGACTTCTGGGCCACAAAGGTAATGTCATATTGCGACAACATAACCTATTACTTGACACATCTGCCTACTAAGGTTGATTTTTGGAATAGGTATTTGATGGGATCGTGGAATCATAATAGCAAGACTGGGTATGCCATCATATAGTGTCTGAGGCGCTGACTGGCCCACACCAAGGATAAGCAACTTTTTCTATAGTGCTATATTTGACTTTGCAGTCATTGAACTTCTTGTTGAGGTAGTATATGGCCCTCTCCTTACGTCGTGATTTGTCATGCTGACCTAAGACTGTGCCCATGGAATGCTGTGTAGTTCAGAGATATAATAACAGGGGCCGTCCAAGCATGGGAAGAACTAAGACTGGAGGTTTCGCCAAAAGTTGTTTGATCTTGTCGAAGGCTGCCTGGCATTCATCATTCCAGTGTGTTTGCGCATTTTTCCTCAAAAGCTTGAAGATCGACTCACATATGTGTAACCATGCCAGCGACAGCCTCGGGGCTTGGCGCGAAAGGCCAAATACACGAGGATCAGCAAAGTCACAACAAAAATAAAATAAAAATGTAGGAGTCGCCACCTAGTCTGTTAAAATGGAAGACAAGGAAAACCATTTAAAAATATTCAAATCATTCAAAATAAGCCAATGGAAAAGAAGGTCTCAAACCAGAAAATGGGTAAGGATCCCTGTTACGCACGAGGAAGGTATTAGGCACCCTCGTGCGTCCGAAGAATCGGTCTTTTTATAGGTTTCTCATTTGCTTATGAAATGTCGACTTTTCAGCCTTTATTGTACGCCCGAGGGCGATATGCCATGCCATGCTAAGTGAGAGGTGTCTTATACTAAATGGGGTGCATGGAGTGTAGGGTGTATCCTAATGCTCAGAAGTATCGCTCATATATCGGGTCAAGTGTCGATGCAAAGATATTGCATAAATAAGATCAAAGATCTAAGATCTCTGAGCGATTTTTCATCCTTGCTTTACTACATGCAATGTATGATCTAACATGCATAGAAATGGCTAAAAATAGAAAAGGGTCTTCCTGGATATATCAAGGAAGAAAGGCAGAGAAAATTGAAAGCAAATCAAACCAAGAAATCATGCTAAAAACCACGTGAAAATCTGCTGTGTGTTACTGAAAACAGGCTAATGCGCCTGTTAGGTGCACCAAACTGGTGCTCCAGTTTGGTGCGCCACCTATGTGCTCCTGTGTGGGCCTTAAGACATGCTAGAGAAAAACACAGAAGTCCATGCAGTGCAATATCACATGAGAATGCATTCTGGAAAGTCAAGCAGTGCAAAATCTTTGCAAAATCGGAAAATTTCCTTTAAAAATGAAAGAAATGCAAGTGTAAGAAGATTTATGGACCTTGTGCTCAAGGGCTAATAGCCTCACACAAGGTCAAATCTTACTCATGCTAAATAAAGGCAACAAGGTTCAGCCATATCACACTGGGTCATGGGCTGATGCATGAGATTCTCCATATAGGAGTAAATAGCTATCAGCCTACCAGATTTAGACTGTGGACTGAACAATCAAAGAGTAAAACAACTGATAAAACAACATCATTTGAGGTTGAAATCATGCATGCTATCTCATGAAATACCAAGGAATCACCACTGAAAGAATCAGACTCAAAACTATTCGGGAAAACATGCAGATGGGGATGCAAAATAGGGTGATTTGTTCTCTGACCAGTCTGGTGCACCAGAATGGTGTGCCAGAGTCATGCTCTACTTTGGTGCGCCAGAATGGTGCTCCCCAAAAAATCTAGATTAGACTGCAGTCTGATCTAGAATTATGGTTCAGATTCGGAGAGGGAACTTTCTTTTTTTTTTATATGATTAAACCAATTATGCAGATGGAAACTGAAACATGATGAAATGCAAATTGAATAGAAACTTTTATTATTTGATTCAAAAAAAAACAAGATGATTCATGGTTTCATGGCAGAAAAATACTTATACAAGATTCTAAAGAACATGCATGAGAAAATAAGTTCGACAAGACATATGCAAGTGGTGAATACGTCAAGAACATCTCTATTGCATATCTTAGCATACATGTGCATGGATCATGGATCCTAGTGTAAAGAAATAGAGAAGAAAAATAATAAAACCACTCATAGGAATTACATGATGCAGATTTTTAACATTTGGATCCTACATGCAAGACATCTTGTATATAAAATCAACATTTTATCATAAAAATCTCTTATACAAACAGCAAAAATCAGATTATATGTTAAGTTCAAGACATGTTTTATCTTGGTGCAAGAGCTGAAATTAAAGAAGGGAAAGAGAGGACCTACCTCCCAAGGTGTTCCTTCTTGAGATATCAAAGATAATGGGATCCTTGTTGCTTTGGAAGGGCTGGCAATGCTTCAAATTATAAGGGAGTGCTTGAGAGAAAAGAGAATGGATTACAGAAAACAGTAGATAGCTTGCACAAGATCTTCTTCCAAAAGTCCCACAAATGGTTGCCTATGGGTGTCCTTATATAGGGATTTCTCATGGGTAACTCCTAGAGAATACAAGCAGCCTCGTAAACGAAGAGCCTGGGAAGATTCCATGGCATATTCGTTGGCAAAGTTTACAAACATGGGAGGTGGAAAGCAAGCAGCTAGAGAAGTGGTTGTGCGCCAGATAGGTGCGCCAGCTTGGTGCTCCAGCTAAGTGCGCCACTTATGTGCTCTGGCTTGGTGTGCTAACTAGGTGCTCAATATTGGTGCTCTACCATGGTGCTCTGGCTTGGTGCTCTAACTTGGTGCTCTCCCCTATCTGTTTGAATTTCTAATTCGGCTGTGGAGTTATGCTATGAACCGACTGATATATTGTAATCGCCCCAATAATCCACGGACTTCTTTTTCAATGGCAGGGGGAGGCATGTCAATAATGGCTCTGGCTTTGTGAGGATCCACCTCTATTCCTCTCTAGCTGATAATGTAATCAAGGAGCTTCCAGAGGACACCCCGAATATACAGTTGTTGAAGTTGAGGTGGAGCTTATACTTCCTGAAGCGGTCAAACAACTTTCTTAAGCAGGAGAGATGATCTTTGGGCTCTTTAGACTCGGCAATCATGTCATCCATATACACTTCAACTTCTTGGTGCATGAGATCGTGGAATAGCGCTGTCATGGCCCGCTGATATGTTGTGCCTACATTCTTCAGCCCAAATGACATGACCCTGTAGCAGAAGACTCCCCAAGGGGTGATGAATGATGTCTTCTTCTGCCATTCTGATGTGGTTGTATCCTGAAAATCTGTCCATAAATGATAACATTTTATGCCTTATTGTATTGTCAACCAGAACATCAATGTAGGGAAGCAGGAAGTCGTCCTGGGGGGTCACTTTGTTGAGAACTCGATAGTCTATGCACATGTGAACCCGCCCATCTTTCTTTGGCACTGGCACCACATTTGCGAGCCACTCAGGATATAGGATGACCTTGAGGAAATTGACTTTATACTGTTTCATAATTTCTTCTTTGAGTTTCAACAAGCATTGAGGTCGCCATCTACAAAGTTTTGCTTAACTGGCTTTGAATTTGGTCTTAGTGGTAATGTGTGTACCATCACCTCTATGTCTAGGCCAACCATGTCATCGTAGCTCCACGCAATGATATTCACATACTCTTTTAGGAAAGCTATAAATTCTGCCTTCGCTTGTAGTGATAATTTGGCACTAATGTGTGTTTCTTTAACATCTTCTACCGTGCCGATGTTGACAAGCTTTGTCTCTTCCTCCACATGTAAGTTACAACCCTCCAGGTCATTGTCATGAGGCTGAAAATGTGTGGGTGCACTATCATCATTCTCAGCATTTGTACCATCTTCCTCGTCAACCTCATCTTCCTTTCCATATGCAATGAGCTCAAATAGGATTTCTTGCTCAAAGGTTGGATCTGTAATATCAACCGAGAGGATTTCTTCTAACTTTGTCCCCTGATAGCACTTCATGACGGTCACAGTGATTTTTGTATTCTTGTGGTTGCACTGTGCGACCTCTTCTTCAATATGCCTATTTGGGCCAACTAAGGATTCTGGGCTTCCTACTTCTAAGGCTAGTGCATCTCTATTTATATCTTTTGATTTTTTGGCATTTTTAGATTTTTTTTTGTGTTTTCGGGGTTTTTTTTATTTTTTTTGTATTTACTATAATATCTACAAGAGGTGCTGCATGCAGGTGATTGTCCTACTGTTGACTGATACGATTGCTGCCGCCTATACTGCTCCCTGAGCCTAGCTCAGGGTCTTTTTGTTTTTACTCCTCGCCCCTAAGGTGAGGCTTAAGTTGCCAGTACCAGCTAGACCCGCCTCCCAGTTGATAGGAGATTAACTCCATTGGTCTAACACACTCTTTTCTTAACTGAAGGACCATGATCGAAGCTTGGTCCCATTGTGGTATTGCTGATTCTGACTAGATTGGTGAAACAACTTCCTTTCCTTTCCTGACTCTGTTGTGCTCCGCTAGATCCTCTGCGAGCACTTCCAACTGTTCCTGGAACAAGATATCCAAGTCTCCAACTGTGTCATCTGTCCAGCTGTTCTCTAAATCTGTTTTCTAAACAGGATCTTGTACTGCTGCTGCTTGAGACACTGCTGACTATTCTAACTCTGACAGCACTGCACAACTCTAAAACTGATCACAGGTCTGCTCAATAATCTGCTCTGACTTTGACTGATCATTCTATGGATAAAACTCTTCTAGACAAATCCAAACTGCTAGTGATTGTGACACTAAGACTGTAAACGGACTCAGGTTTGGATCCAAAATGCTTGAACTGGTGAAGTTAATCAAATCACGGGGAACAATCATCCTTGGATACTTACAGGAGTGCAGGGATCTCTTCCATTGGAACTGATGTTTGTATCCTAATCGTTCACGCTCTTTCCACTCCTCTGCCTTGATTGGCTCGGTGATTCCTTGGGCGTATCACCCAAGGGGGGTTCTTTTCTCATATCCCCACTTGCGACACAAGTTATCAACCATTAAATAGGGGTTGTTGCAAATAGCCAGATTGCTGACACGCTTGAGAGTGGGAATGAAATTAACCAACTCAAATCGGTTGACACGGTACAAAATATTAGAGGGTTTGGGATTGAACAGGACAGTTTGTGGAGCTACAGTAGAGATGGACTCAACCTCTTCTAGATCTTCCGCCATGACGACAACATTATCATCCCAGTAGAACTTGATCGTGCGATGGAGAGTTGAGGGAATGACCTGATACTTGTAAAGCCAGGGGTGTCCAAGCCAGAGATTAAAAGAGGGTTCGATGTCAACGACATAGAATTCTACGTCGAAGCGTGCTGGACTGATGATCAAAGGGATGACCAAGATCTCGAGTGCATCATGGTGCGTATTATCGAAGGCCGTCATCCCTTTCATGATTAGTATTATGTCTTCGAACTTGAATTTGATTGCTCCTGCTGTACGCAAGGGGCAAACATTTAAACCTGCTCCGTTGTCTACCAACGTGAGAGGGATGCAGAAGCTTCGGTGTTGCACGGTGATGAACAAGGGGGAATTATGATTAGTTCCCAATAATGGCAATTCCTGGCTTGAAAAGGAGATCACTTGTGGCGCCACTATCATACCCACCATAGTTTCAAGGGTGGCTGGCTCAATTGTTGGGGACACATGGCCAGCTTGGAAGACTCTAAGGAAGGCTTCCCTGTGCTCGATTAAGGTATGGATTAAGTCCCAAATAGAAATTTCAGCTTTGACTTTCTTAAGTTGAGCTGTTATGTCTGTAGAAGGTTGGTCCTTTATGGTGGGAACGGGTGGAGCTGCTCGTGGTGCAGGTGGTTGTGGGGTCTGAACTTGTAACAGGATTGGAACTAGTGCTACGAGTGCTGGAGGTCTAGATGGTTGAGCTTCTGACTGGATGGGGTTTGGTGTTGGAGGACTAGGTCTGGGTGCTGGGGATCTGTACACCCTACCCAATCGTGTTACCTCTACACACATTTGTATGACATAATTGTATGGAACACGATGCGTGTCATGAGTGAGCGTGACCACAATCGGTGTACGGGTTGCTAGTTGTATCGGTATGGCTGGTGGATACGAAACTTGGTAGCTCTGGGGTGCTGGTGACTAGATAGGTCCGAATTGTGGCCAAGCTAGGAGACAAACTAGTGTAGGTGGCTGGGGGTATACAATAGGCGGTGCCACAGTGTACTCCGGCTCAGCAGTAGGAAGAATCATGTTAATTGACTCCTCAGAACCACCAAGGAAGGATCGATACAATTGGTGGGGAAAAGGGGAGGACACATCATGAATAAGATCAGTAGGACGAATAGAGGATGGGGTAGAATCAAGAGAAGAGATGGAATTGACTTCCGAGGGACGTGGTGCTCCCAAGGTTGAATGCTGCGGTAAAGGCTGGCTAACTATGTTGGGATGTGCTGGGGGTGCTTACGCGGTTGCTGATGAGGGTGATGGGCCTGCCGCCTGTGTGCTAATCAAGATGACCTTCTAGTCAATCAAGTCCTAGATAGCGTCCCTCAGTGTGAGGCAATTGTCTGTTGAGTGGCCTGCGACTCGATGGAAATTGCAAAACGCGTTTGTATTGTACCATGCAGGGAGTGGACTTGGTGGTGGATGAATCTCAGGCAGCCTCAAAAGGGATGCAGCTTTAGGGAATACCATGCTCAATGACTCCACCAAAGGGGTATAATGGCTCCTATCACGGCGTTGTCGCTTCGGCTGTGAATGTGTCAATGGTGGGCGCATCCTAACCGGTGGGATAGGGTATACTGGAGTGGCAGTGGGGTTGATGTGTGATGCATGAGGTGCTCCAGGTGTGGGTGTGGGTGCATAAACTACTTGGCACTAAGGAGGTGGATTGTCATTTGCTGGTGCAACAGGGGATCTGATGTAAGAGACTGTATTCTTGGAGAGATCCAGCCCCTTGGGTGGATTGGCATTATGGTTGTTGTTGTTGTTGTTGTTGCTAGCGCCACTATGTAAAGAAGTGGCCTGTTTGGCAAATGTAGACTGCTGGAAAACTTCCGCCGCGTAGAGAACTCTCAACACGGGCACTTGCCCGAAGCAAAGCTAAAAAGTTGGTAACTAGTTGTATGCTGAGCAGAGCCCCGACTGTCGATTATGCTCCTCAAATCATGATCTCAATAGACTCCTCATCAAAGGGTCTATCTTTGACCTGTGAAGTCAAGGATCACAATCGTCCGACATACTCCCCAAATGTTTGTTGGGGCCTCTGCTTAACTATTTCTTGGGGCCTCTTTGGGACTAGGTTGAGGTTAACGGAATACTGTTCGAGGAACGCCTGTGTGAGGTCGTCCCAAGTCTTGATGGTGGCCATGTCGAAAGCAGTGAACCACTTCAACGCAGGCCCCGTAAGACTTTTTCTGGAATAGGCGGATGAGCAACCTCTCGTCAACTTGAAGCTGGGCAAGGTCTCCGTAAAAGGCTTTGAGGTGTGAGATCGGACAACCTCTACCATTATATTTTTCAAATTCTAGAATATGAAAATTCGGAGGGAGAATCGCCTTTGGGAAATAACATAGGTCCCGGAATTGGTAGGATCGACGGTCCCACCCTACACTTGCCGAAGCGTTCACTCCAAATCGTTCACCCTTGCAAGGAAAGCGTCTGGAGCTACTACAGTTGTGGATTGTGCAGCTGATGCGGGTGTCACGTATACTGTATGGGTCGCCCCTAAGGTCTCCTTCGGATCAACCATTCCGCTGTATGTTGCTACGGTAGGATGGCCGGTGTACCCGTACATGAATGCTGTGGATTAAGGTACAAAAGATGAACCTTGTGTCTGGTATAAGGGTGAAGATAAGGCCAGGGGTGGTGCTACAAAAGGTTCAGAATGCGGGAAAAGAGCTGTTGGACCGGAACGGCCCCGAGAACTATGCTCACGGCTGGCTATGCTCCCACCAGCCTAGAAGGCTGGCCACCAGATAGTGGAGATGCATGTTGTGTAGGCAGTTGAGGCTATGTTGCAGAAGGCAATGTCGGTTCCCCTATCGCCGAGGAGACAAGGGATGGTGATGGCTGTGGAGGTGGTGCGGTGGGTGCAACTTGTGATCCTAGAGTTGGTTGCAAAGGCAACTCAGGAGTCAAAAAGGACAAACCTGAAAAAGGTTGGAGCGTAAGTGCTAATCCCTGCAACTAATGGGCGAGAACCGATATTTGTTGCAGCTACAAGGTCACGGGATCATCAGCTGTGACTCCAAAAGATGGAGTCAGAAAAGGGATGGACGAGTCAGGACGTTGGAAACCTAGTTGTCCAAACTGGGGGGAAGCTACTATAGAAGCAGCCGTAGTCGGTTGGGTGCTTAAAAGAACACATTCCTGAGAAGGAGTAGTGAAAGGAGCCTGAGGGATGGTCATGGGAATAGACTCGACAGATGGGGCTCGAAAGGTAGCGGATGACCAAGATGGTGGGCCAAAGGATAGAGTGGTCAGAGGGGCATGATACTGAGAGGGTGGGGTTCCTGCCAGACCGTAGAAAGGTCCTCCAAAAGTCAAAACAAAAGTGGGGACAACGGAGATGACAGGAACTGACACGAAGGATGGAGTGATCGAAATAGGGACCTCCTCCTGGACAGTAGAGGAATGAGGTTCGCTGGTTTGCTAGGCCATGGTGGACCGCGAGCGGGTGCGGATCAGACTACGGCTGGGAATGAAAGGGTGAAGCCTAGGACGAGCTATCGTCAAAAGTGACAAATAACTCCAGGGATGTGATCGAAAACCAGGTCACATCGAGTGTCAATGAAAGGAAACCTCGAGCTCTAGCTAAGGAACTCGCACACTGACCGGTATTGTGGTGTACAAAAAACGAGAAACTGGTTAGAAAAGATAATGTAGTGTTTATGGTGGTATGAGTGCAAATGCATGAATGCTTCTAATATGCGCTCTCTCACAATCTAGGAGTGTCCTACCAAGCAGTCTACTTTGGGTTCACACAAGGGTAGATGGGTCTCCAACTCAAGGTTAGAAAGTAAAGGTCCCCACTCTAAATCCTTGCCAAAGCTTAGGCAGTGAATGGGTGGTGTGTTCGGGGCCTCATCCTCTGCCAAAGTAGTAGGTTGTACCCTCTACTAACACCAACACGACCCCGAACAAGGGAGGACATACCAATATCTTATCCCATGCCAAAGCCATAGAATGAGAAATCGGGGAATGTCCTTCGCAAACTATATAGGTAAACTCAAAAGAGGAGAAGAAGTATGCCCTATAGATGAATGCAAAATATGATTTAAGTGTTTTACTTGCAATTTTATTAAACCTTTGGGGGAAAGTTTGTAATTTTTCACTAGTTTGCCCTATTTATTTATTTTTGTTTTTATGTGATTTTTATTAACCAAATAGGGAGGAAAAACATGTCTCTAATCTCCTAATCATGGAAAATGCAAAAAAGGAAGAAAACATGCAAAGCAAACACCAATCAACAAACAAAAAACATGTGCATGTCATGTGCAAAAGTGGTGGCATAGCAAATGTATAAAAAGAAAACACCCACCATACAAAAGGCATGCATAAAATGTAAGGAAGACACAACTTATGTTGCAAAAGGGGCGACCAAAGTAAATAATGAGAAACAAACAAACAATCGGAAAAGCCAAAGTAAACGAAAAACCCAAAACGAAAGCCGGGATCTGGTTATCCTCAACGGAGTCACCAGTTCCCGTAACCATGCCAGCGACAGCCTCGCGTGTGGCGTGGAAGGACAAATATGCGAGGGCCAGTAAAGTCATGGCAAAAGTAATAATAAAAATGATAAAATGTGGGAGTCGCCACCTAATCTACTTAAAACGGGAGACAAGGAAAACCGTTTAAAACAATGTAACTATGAAACTATGCATAATAACAAGCCAGTGGAAGAAAAGGTCACTATGAACCAAAAAAAAGGATAAGGATCCTTATTGCGCACGGGGAAGGTATTAGGCATCCCCGTGCACCCGATAAATTGGTTTTTTACGGTTTCATCGTTTACTTACTGGGATAAAGCTTTGTAGTCTATTCCTATACACCCAAGGGTGATATGCAATGCAATGTTATATGTAGGTTGTGCCTTATGCTAAACATGGGTAGAGGAACCATAGGATGTGTCTTAATGCTCTAAAAGGTCACTCAAGTTATGGATCAAACATCTGTGCAAAGATATTGCACTGATATAGCCATAGATCCAGTAACATCAAGTGGCTAATGTCCTTTCTTTGCTACATGCAAAACCTAGGCTATCTTACATAGATGAGTATGAAATTGTGCATGTGTTATCTTGATATGTCTAGGAGAACACATAAAGAAAATCCGAGTCAAAACAAATCAGGAACCATATTAAATAACATGTCAAAAACCACTATTGGTGCACTAAAGCAGGCAGGTGCGCCAGAATGGTGCTCCTGTCTGGTGCACCAGTTCAATGCTCTAGGTAGGTGTGCTGCTGATGTGTGCTATTGATATGTGCCATTAAAGTGAGACGTAGAAATTTCAGAACGGATGGTAACAAACTGGTACACCAGGCCTATATAAAATCTTGTAAACGTGCTTAAAACCATCTGAAAACTCATCCTAGAAATATGAAAAAACCCTAAACACATATAGGTTCATCTCTTCCATAAAGCCATAAAAGGAGTAGCAACCCATGACACCATGACATGGGTCTTGCGCTCAAGGGCACGAAGCCTCACACAAGACCACATATTCCTATCTTGATAAAAACCATAGAACTACAGCTAATGCACAAAGCCAGAACCAAATATATGCGACAAGGACAACATGGATGCAAGCAACAAAAGGGGGATGAACCCATTAAATCAGTCCTATTGCATCTAAAATATGAATAAAACATGAATCCACCAAATATTGCATATCTCTAAGACTCAATAAAAAAAAGACAACAAAGGCAAGCATATATCTCATCCAACATGTGATTTATCAAGATGAATATAAGAACAAGACATGATAGGTATAGTTGCATCAAAATCATGATCCATAAGAATATCATGCACTATAAATATGATCCAATAAGTATAAAACTGAGCATATTCATTATGTAAGATTTCCCTAAAGTGATCCCATATTCATGAAAAGAAACCTAGCTACAAGAAAGGTTGAATGCTTACATATTGGTATGCTCTTGTACTCTTCCACAAGTGGCTTGAGATGACCTTGATGGCTAAAGAAAACAAAGATCTCCTTCTCCTGAATGGCCTCCAAGTAATGCAAAAGAAGGAGCTTTGTGGAAGGTATGGGTGAGGGGCTTTTTCCTTACACTAGGTGGGTGATTCCTTACTCAAAGGTGAGAGTTTTTGGCTCTGGACAGAAGCTAGGTTGTGGGTGTTTGTGCTAAGGTGCAAAGGCTCTTCCTCTTTCTCTTTTTCCAACCCCTTTTCCCAATGACTACCAAGGGCTTATATAGAGAGAGCTTTGGAAGTTCTAAAGACTCATGAAACCCAAAGGGCCCCCATAAGACCAAGAGAACGATCGTTATGCTGATTATCGTGGAGACTAATAGCAGATTATGGGTATAATGGCTGGAATTTCGTTAGGCAAATAAGCTACCAGTGACCTGGAAATTGAGTTGGTGAGCCACCTAGGTGTGCCTGTTATGTGTGACACATTGGTGTGCCAGGTTTGTGCTCTAGTCAAGTGTGCTTGTTTAGTGCTCCAATCAGATGAGCCATAGTAGTGTGCTACTCCAAGCATTCAGCTATGCTGGTTAAATGTGCTAAATAGGATGTTGGATTTACTTCTAGAGTCTAGCCTATGGCTCTAGGCTGGTTTGATACACTTGGAAGATTCTGGTTTTTTGGGAAAGCAAGATCTGAATTCATCACCACTAGATTCACCAACAAGTCGCCTAAAAATCGGGGTGTCTACACAATCCAAAACTACAAATGAGGCCCTCAATGACCAAAACCACACACAGTGAGTCGGAAAGTTTGGTGTCGGCAACCAACTCTAGCCACAAGTAGCCACCAAGGTTCACTGCACTACCATGATGAAGCTACCCTATGTAGGAGCGATCATCGTCCCATGATTCTCCCACCTGGAGAACCCTCACAAAGCCAACCCCTCTCTGGGAAGGCAGTCCTGTCTCTTAGGACACTACCAGCTACGGAGCACTTGTCCCACCCACATTGACCACCATAGGGTAAGTCTCCTCACTGTGTCCTCCACATGGTGCTCTAGAGGGAGTGGCATACCTCCACACCCAAGCCTTAGTGCTCACAGTGACAGTAGGGGTATCATACTTCCCTGTCATGCCACAAGATATCTGAACCTGTAGACCACAACCCTAGCCTTGAGACAATAGTCAGAGGGTCTCATACCTCCAAGACCCGACGACCCGCAACCTCAGGTATCTCGGCCCTCGACCTCAACCAGGGAGACATGCCCGACCACCCGAGAATATCGTCACATTCCTGGGTCTCGAGGACACGGTCCCTTGGTGTCTTGGTCCGCACACAGAAAACAAGAAAAACCATTTCCAAATGGCCAACTCATCTCTTTCAAAACTATTTTCAAAATAATTTTATATCTTTGGAAACTCTTTCAAAGCCTCGACAAAATGACACATCAGGTGTCCCACAAGAGCGGCACTGATGGCCAACGATCTCATTTCAAATGGGCAAAACAAATAATCTGGGAAACCACTACATTCAAAATACATTTTCCAAAAATCCAGGAAAAACCTCAAAAAATGCCTTACTAGACACGTGCAGGTGGACCGCACCCCTGACACTTTCGTTTGAATGCTAACAAAACCTAGACCAGGGGCTAGAGCCACTATCGGATCCGTGCATGTGGCTTTCGCAATCGGCCCACACCCTTAGTTTTTTGTCAGAATTCAGACAGCCTGCAGTAGGGCACCCACAAATCGCCTTAAGTGGAAACCAAGGGTGTGCCTACCAAACAATTACCAAAAACTTCTAATAAAACATATGTGGTAGAGTCTGTAGCCACTTGGTCTAGTGGTGAATTCCCTTTGTGGTGTACGAGAGGTCGGGAGTTCGACTCCCACAGACATCATATATATTACATCACTTCGTGGTGGTTTATCATAGCCAAGTGTTTGAGTGTAATATATATCAATTACCGTTTACAAAAAAAAACATATGTGGTAGACCCTCAAGTCTGCTCCAAAACCCAACAAATAAAACCCAAATCCATACATCACACAGCAAAATATAAATTCGCAAGCATAGAGGGGTCAAAAGGACCCAATTCTCAACAACCACTATAAATACCTATAAATTCCACAATAAATTTCCAAAAACTCCAAAACAATAAATTTAGCCTAGATTACATGCATCTACCATTTTACATGATTTCTATGCATTGGATTGAGGATACGTACCTGAAATGAGCTCCGACAACCCAACGAGCCCTTCGGCCAGCCACGACCTCCACCAATGACCACGACGTCCACGGAAGCTTCCTCGACCTCCAGAACACCCACCACACCGATGACCAGCCCTACAGAGCCTCCGCCTCTCTCACTCTCTCTCATCGGTGCACAAAACAGAGGAATAGGGAAGAACGGGGGTGACAGGTGGGGAAAGAAGGGGGTGAGGGAAGGAGAACGGTGAGGAGGAAGGGAAGGAGAGGTGGGGGAGGAAAGGTGTGCACCGAGGAGGAGGAGTAGAAAGAAGAAGGAAACGGACGATGGGCGACAGAGCGCAGCGCTAGCGGGCTTACAAAGGTGCACACAGTAGCTGGATGCATGCTCACTTACGCATTCCAGCCACCAGCACCCCGCATGAGCTCATCGACCAGACCGCCCAACCACCAACCACAACAACCAGCCCACAACGCAGGCCCCACGTGGACCCACACACGAGTCCACAAGCACAGTGCTACAATGCACAATGCAAACCACACACAAGAACATACAACCAGAAGCCAGCCCACGAGGCCTAAGTCCAAAATCACACAAATAGGCCTCGAAACAGTAACACCCGTCCAAGAATAAATTCATTAAAATGTAAATAATTACAAGATGAATTTACGGTTGTTATAGATACATCAAATGGTATACCAAAAAATAGATAGGGAAACTTGGTATTTAAATCGGAATACCATCCTTAGAAACTGTCTCAAGGGATTCAGTATGTCTTCTTTTAACAGAATATCGAAACTGGGATTTTCAGTATACTGAATTATGGCTCGGAATACCGAAATCAAAGTTTCAAAAAAAATTTCAAATAATGTCATTAAATTAGAAAATTCTTAAATCCCTTTTAATTTTAATAAATTGTTGTTCATCAAGGGGTTTAGTGAATATATCTGCTACTTGGTCTTTTGTTGGAATAAATTCTAATTTAATATCAGTTTTAAGCACATGATCTCTTAGAATGTATGCTTAACTTCAATATGCTTTATTCTTGAATGGTGTACTGGTTTTTTAGATAGATTAAGTGTGCTTATATTATCACAAAAAATTGATGTTGTAGATAATGTTATACCATAGTCTTTTAGGGTTTGTTTCATCCATAATATTTGAACACAACAACATCCAGCTGCAATGTATTCAACCTTGGTTCTTGAGGGTGCTACACAAATTTATTTTTTTGCTAAACCATGAGACTAAAGATTGTCCTATGAATTGACAAGTCTCACTAGTGCCTTTTCTATCAGTCCTACACCTTGCATAGTCGGCATCACTGTATCTTAGTAGATCTAAGCTAGAATTTCTAGGATAAAACAATCCATATTCAATTGATCTTTGTAAATATCTCAAGATTCTTTTAACAGCTTTCAAATGAGACTCCATTGGGAAAGCTTGAAATCTTTCACACAAGAATATACTAAACATTATATTGGGTCTACTAGCTATTAAATACAAGAGGGATCCAATCATTCTTTTATATAATTTTTGTTCCACCTTTTGTCTATTCTCATCCTTTTCCAACTTGGTGGAGGTACTTATAGGTGTCTTAACTATCTTGCTATGTTCCATGCCAAATTTCTTTAATAATTTGTTAGTGCATTTTTCTTGTTTAATGAACATTCCTTCCTTGGTTTATTTTATTTGTAAGCCTAAAAAGAATGTCAATTCTCCCATCATACGCATTTCAAATTCTTTTTGCATTATGTTTGAAAAATCTTTGCATAAGTTTTCATTTGTGGATTCAAAGATGATATCATCAACATACACTTGGATAATTAATATATCATTATCTACCGTGTTTATGAACAAAGTAGTGTCAATAGCACCAATCGAAAAATCATGATCAATTAAGAATTTCCTTAACCTTTCATACCAAGCCCTAGGTGCTTGCTTTAGTCCATACAATGCTTTGTTCAACTTATAAACATGATTGGGACAAGATTCATCCTCAAAACCAAGGGATTGTTTGTCATAAACTTCTTCCTCAATGATTCCATTTAAGAATGCATTTTTTACATCCATTTGAAAGAGTTTAAATTCTAGATGACTGGCATATGCTAATAGCATTCTAATGGACTCTAATCTAGCTATAGGAGCATAGGTTTCATCGAAATTGATGCCTTCCTTTTGATTATAGCCTTAGGCAACAAGCCTAGCTTTATTTCTAATTACATTTTTAGATTCATCTATTTTGTTTCTGAAAATATATTTTGTTCCAATGATTTGTTGATTTTTAGGATTTGGGACTAAATCTCATACATTATTTCTTTCAAACTGATTTAATTCTTCATGCATAGCATTTACCCAATATTCATCATTACAAGCTTCATTAATACTTTTGGGTTCAATTGATGACACAAATGCATATGTTGCACACCCATGATCCAGATTGGATCATGTAAGGATTCCTTTAGAAACCTCACCAATAATTAATTCCTTGGGGTGTCTAGCTACGAATTGCCTTTCCTTGGGTTTGGAATTTGTTTGTACATTCTTGTTAGTTTCTTCAATATGTTGGTTGTTTAAGGTGTTTTGAATTTGTTCAAGTTCGTCTTCATATTCTATATCAATTGCCTTTTTGTTACTTGTTTCTTCAAATTCTATATGCATAGATTCTTCCATAGTTGATGGGGTCAAGATGTTGGAGTTTGATGCCTGTTGCTGGTAGAATGGTGGTTGGTAGCCGATAGCAATCTGTTGCGGCTCACGTTGTAGGGGGCGCCTAGTGATAGTGATATCCTTGTGGTGGCTGGTTGTCAGTTGCTTGTTGTTTGAAGAGTGGATTGATTCGCTCCTGGTACTCGCCATGTTAGAATTGATTTTGTTCTGAGAACAAGGGGTTGGCCCTTGTTTTAAATCCTCCATCGAGCGTGTTGCCTTGCCTCTGAAGGTTTGTGTTTAGCAGTGGGTTCCCATGTTGTCCCTGGTGTAGTTCTTCAAGGATATGATCCTCAGTTGGCCTTCATTGTCCTTCATCAAAGGTGGGTGGCTCTTGGAGATGAATTCTGGGTTACTAGGATGCCCCTGTTATGTCAAGCACATCTTTGTTTAGGAACTGATACATGGCTTGGTATTGGATTGAATCAGGGTCTAGCACTTCTCTAGTGATGGGATGGTAAATGATGAGGATTGGCACCTCCCTTGATGTGCTAGCCGTCTCAGATCTATCCTTACGTGACTGCTCTACTCTTGTGACTTGGTTCATCTTGTGTAGCTTTAAAGAGGGTGATGCCTCTCGGGAGTGTAAAATGCCTGGAAAGAGGTGTTTAACGTTGGACGCCTAAAACTAGGCATTTAATGTAAGACGTCAGAAATCTAGTGTTCAACACCTCTGGCTTTGATTTTTTGTTCTCTTTTTCTTGCTCGCTTTCTTTTGCTTCTTTTCTCCCTTTTGCTTTTTCTTTGTCTCTCTTTTTTTTTTAGACTTTTTTTTGCTCTCCTTTGATTTTTTTTAGAAAAAATAATACAAGGAATTACAAGTGATTACAAAAAAGTCTATGCTTCCTAATACAAGTTTCTAGTATAAAAATGAAATGAAAATAGGATTTCACTGTTCAAAAGAAAGTCCTTGCCTAAAAGTCTACACCTGTTGCAATTATACAATGACAACGAAAGAAAATCACAGAAACAACAACTAAAGCGTTGGATGCCTATACTAGGGTGTTTAACGTAAACCGCCAAATTTCAGGCGTACAACGCTCCTATTACAGAAACCTATACAGTGACACTTTCAAACAATTGCTTTAGATGTTTTGAAATTTTTCTACTTGTTATTAATGTATTAACTTGCGTGACACTTAGGCTACGTAGGGTGTGGGTATGGCTGATCTTTGAGGTTTGTCTATGGGTCCTCACAATTGGGATAAAAGATCACCTTCTAGGTACTACCCGCTATCTCAACTCCTGAGGTTCCTTGGGGGAGCCTAAGCACATTTGGATTCCTACCCAATAGAGGTAGAGTCTAGCGAACCTAGGATTAGTCGGGTCTCTTGCGTATCAATCCACAAGCATCAACAAACCACAGAAGGGGGGGGGGGGGGGGGAATACAAGTCTTATATTAAGGTTCTAGCTTACTCTTACAAAGGGTCAAGGGAGAGAAGAGTGTCCCATATAAGGGCA
>JAMKQA010047262.1:0-19160 GCA_024699735.1 Posidonia australis | reverse complement strand
AATGAATGAAATAAGAGATGAAATACATGCTTTGGAGGATCGACTTGTAAGGTAAAATTTGATTTACTTTTATAACTTTTGATATATATAAATTGTCATGTTGAATTCAATATTATAATTTAATCATTATTCATTACAATATATATTAAGTTTGTTTTTTATAATCAGAAGATATAGGAACGAGCAAGAAGTTGATTTGACAAGTGATGATGAGGACGATTTCGAGGAGTATAGACGTCGTCGTCGCTCCATCCATGCATCATCCTCAAAAGGTAAAGGAAAGCAAGTTGGTTCCCGAAAAAAGTGATATGTAATATATTATTTTGTCTTGTATTACATTTATCGACTTGTATTAAAATATTTCAGTGTTGTATTAACTACTTTTTTGTAAAAGCTTTGAATATGTAAAATCTTATGTTGTATAATCAATTGAACTTTTTTTTATAAAATCTGCATGTGTATAATTTAATGTACTTGTGAATGTATTTGAATGTCATTTTACTAAGTATATGAATCTAAATTTTAGCAGGTTCAATTCTATAATGTATTGTTTTATTTTATTTTTAACTGCCCAGTATTAGCGAGGATATTTCCTCGCTATATCCTCGCAATTTCGTCACTAAAATTGGAACGACGATACAATCTCATGATATTTAGCGAGCATTTTCCGAGGAATTACAAGGATATAACAAGGACATTACGAGGAAATATTTCCTCGTAATATCCTCGCTAACTTTACACAAGCACATTGCGAGGATATATCCTCGCTGTATTGATTTAACGAGTTACATAGATACGAGGATAATTATTCCTCGCTATGTCCTCGTTAAACTTTGTAACGAGCACTTAGCGAGAAATATTGTCCTCGCAAAATGCAAATTTTCTTGTAGTGTTAGAAGCTTCAACAAGCTCTTCCTCAAGTCTTTATTTTACATTTTGATTGTAAGTCGTGTCAGCTCGATAAGCACACCCATGCTACCTTTAGAAGTCCACGTTTAGTGTCCAATAAAACTCTTTTTGAGTTAATTCATTGTGATATTTGAGGTCCTAGTCGCATGTCTTCCATTCGTGTCTCATGGACTTTTTTTATGAAAGATCGTCTTCATATAGTTGATGTACTAAAACAACTTTTAGCTCAAATAATTTTTTTTCTGTCTCTCCAAAATTCTTGCGTACTGATAATGCACTTGAGTTTATGCAAAATGATTTCCAATCTATGTGTTTTTCACTTGGCATTCTACATTAGACCACTTACTTCTATACCTCTCAACAAAATGATGTGGTCGAAAGGAAATATAAACATATCCTTGACGTTGCTCGCACTATTATGTTGCAGATGAAGGTCCCTAAGTATCTCTAGTCTGATGCTATTCTTATTGCTTCCTGCTTGATTAACAGAATGCATTATGTTGCGATGGATGAGGAGTTGGAAGCATTGAAATCTTGGGGTATGTGACATCTTATGCCCTATCTTTTGGGAGCGAATGTTGTCTCCTATAGGTGGGTTTACACTATCAAGCACAAGCCAGATGGAACAATCGATTATTACAAAGCCCACCTGGTAGCTCGTGATTTCTCACAGATATATGAAATATATTACACCAAAACATTTTCCTTAGTGCCACATCTGAATTTTATTCGAGTACTCCTCTTTATTGCAGTCAATAAGTCCTGCCAGATCTTTCAGTTGGACATCAAAAATGTTTTTCTCTATGGTGATCTAGTTAAGCAGATACTTATGGAGCAATCTCTTAGGTATGTTGCTTAAGAAGAGACTCAAGTTTGCACACTCAAGAATACGATCTATGGACTTAAGCAGAGTCCCAAAGTCTAATTTGACAAGTTCAACAAAATCACTTGTGATGTTGATTTCCACAGATGTGTTGTTGATCATTCGATATTTTACAAGAAGACAATTGTTGGATGTGTTGTACTTGCAGTTTATGTGGACGATATCTTACTTATAGGAAGTGATTTAGTGGCTATTGTAGAAACAAAGCAGTACCTGAACAGACATTTTGTTACAAAGGATATAGAAAAGTCAATATATTTCTTGAGAATTGAGTTTGCATACGCCAAGGAGAGAATTTCCTTGTCCCAAAGGAAGTATGCACTGGACTTGCTAAAGGAGACTAGATTGACAGGACGTAAACTAGAAAATACACTTGTTTTGCCAAATCCTCCTTTTTGAGACATTTCTTCAAAACAATTTGAAGATCTAAGGAGATACAAGAGATTCATTGGAAAACTTATATATTTAACTGTTACTTGACTAGATATAGCATAAACAGTGAACTTAATTATGTTACGCATGAATCTAGAGATGTTCATTGACAGGGAGTTATCCGTATTCTAGCATATGTTAAAAAAGACTCCAGGCAAAGGACTCATTTATGGGAAGTATGGTCACTTGAATATTGAGAAATACTCAGATTTTGGTTATTCTGGTGACAAAGATAGGAAATCAACCTCTGGCCTCTGTACATACATTAGAGGCAATCTAGTTACATGGTGTAGTAAAAAGTAAAATGTAGTCTCTAGATCTAATGTAGGGGCAGAATATTGATCAATGGTTTAGACTACATGTGCAATGATGTGGTTAAAGTCACTCTTACAAGAGCTAGGATTCACTGTCAACACCCTTATAGCGATGTATTGTGACAATTAGGTCGTTATATTCATTACAAATAATCCCATATTTCATAAAAGAACAAAGTACATTGAGATATGGTGATCAAGACTGTTATTTCCACTCTCTATATTCAGTCTTCAAATCAGCTAGTAGATGTCTTCACCAAATCTTTGGGAGTAAGGGTATTTGAAAATTTATGTACTAAACTAGACATGTTTGATATATATACTTCAATTTGAAGAGAAGTATTAAATGTAATATCTTATATATTGTTATGTTGTCTCTCTTACATGATGGATAAATGAATATCAAGTTAATGAATATGTAATTACTTACCATAAGTACTCTTGTAATCCTTATTTGTGGAGTTAGAGAAGAGTTTTTACCCTAATCTAACACAAATCAAGGACTTGCATCATTCAAAGTTGTTTCCATCTTGACATCAACGATGATCATAAGTTCTGCTTGTCAGAACATGAGTTGCAGGATGGAAGGGAGTCGGAAACATGAATCGTCCATCTGAGAAGATGCCGATGACCATCAGTAGATGGGCAGTTTCTGGCTCTGCTGGACTTTTAGTGTCAAGATGTGAGTCGTACATCTCTCATCTTTGCTTGTGAGAGTATCGTTTCACCTTTATTTTTCATTGCTGTGAGCAAAACGCCAGTAGTTTGAAGAGCGAACAGCTGAGGAATGCTAAACATTGGTTGTTTAAGGATTCATATCTGTCTTATGAAAGTGGAACTTTTTCCCACTTTCCAGGCTTGTCTTTTGCCGTTAGATGTGACGGTCCTTGTCATAGTGTATAAATCACTGAATCACAACAATTTTCAAGCTTGCCATTTTTTAATCTTTCAGAAGAAATAGACCAAAAACTTCTTTTCTTTATCTCGTACTAGCAATGAAGATTGCAATGGTACGTTCTTTGGAAGATAATAGGATAATGAATCCCAATGCATATCCTAACAGAGCCATTGATATATATATATACAGGTGGAGGCAATGGTTGACTTGTGGCTTTGAAACTTTCCACATATCCAAAATCGTACAGGCTTTGAAAAGAGTATGAGTTACCCACTAGCCATATCACATTACTTAGAAGGCATTGGCATGTGTAGGTGGGGACAATGTGCCTTAGAATCCTTCACGCAATTTTAAGTTGTTGAGGTTTGAGGACATTATCGGGCAGCCATCAGTTGGATCACATTTTATCTTATAAAACATTTCCTTGATATTTCTGTTAACTATGTAAATTTCGGGGCCTCTATCAGTTTTGCAAACACACTTCTGTTTCCATCGATCTGGTCAAGCATATATAACAAATTTCTTCCAATTGACAAGCCTTAACATCACTATTAATGGTCGACAAATAGAAGTCTTCTGTCAGCTACCAACATGCAAGGACTATCTGAATTGTTTTTTAAATATCTAATTATATGCTTGAGAGAGATTGCAGAATCTATAACCAAAATGATTTTATTAAAACACAAATTGAACTTCATACAACAAATGGTAATCACGTAGTGACATCTGAAAATGCTCTTCAAAGAAAAGAATTGAAAAAAGAATGTTCTTGTCTCTCTTTTCTCTGTAGTTATATCCAACCTTATTTATGAAACACCTGGGGTTATTCCCTTGTGCTCAACCGGCTGGCTGTCAAAACACAACCACCTGAACTAACCATACACATCTATTCCCTCCTCCCATCAGCTGCTAGATCCTGCCCCATTGGGCCTGATTGATTCTAAGAACTGAACCACCTCTGCCATGCTTGGCCTCCGGGAGAGATCATCAGAGGTGCAAATCAGACCTAACTTGAGAACCTGAGTGAGTTCGTTCTCTGCAAATCTGTGCAAGCTCCTATCAAAGCAACTCGAAGCCATGCCCCTATCTATCAGCAACCTAACATAATCACAGAGCACTACTACCTCAGACGCTGCCGTACTTTCCACTGGTCTCCTTCCAGTCACAATCTCCAGCAAAACCACACCAAAGCTATAAACATCGCACTTGTCGCTGAAGCTCAGGCTTTGGGAAGCAAGCTCTGGTGCTACATAGCCAGCTGCAGAATGGAACCTAGTTGGTGTTCGGCCTCCAAACATAGGCAGCAGCTTTACTAGCCCATAGTCGGAGAGTTTCGGTTCATATTTCTCATCCAGTAGTATGTTAGTCGATTTGATGTTGAGATGAAGTATTTGAGGCCTGCAGTCATGGTGTAGATAAGCAAGAGCTCTTGCCATTCCAAGGGCAATTGCAAACCTCTGGGACCAATGCAGGATATTACTGCCTCTTGAATAGGGGCCTTGTCCATGGAGATGCTGATGGAGATTTCCATTGGGAACAAACTCAGACAGAATCAATTGCATTGCTGATGACCAGTAGTAACCTTGGATCTCTACAAGATTTGGGTGCTGCAGGCTGCCCATTCGGCTTATCTCCTGCTCAAATTCAGCCTGATTCCTGATCCATCCAATAGTTTCAAGCTTCTTTACGGCAATGGAAACCCCACCTTCAAAACTAACCTTGTAAACAGTCCCAATTGTGCCACTACCAATCATACAGTC
Source organism: Posidonia australis (assembly GCA_024699735.1). Classification (NCBI taxonomy): domain Eukaryota; kingdom Viridiplantae; phylum Streptophyta; class Magnoliopsida; order Alismatales; family Posidoniaceae; genus Posidonia; species Posidonia australis. The sequence goes on along the minus strand of JAMKQA010047262.1, from coordinate 13,964 downwards.
CTTGTCAAGCAGCGCTTTTGTGCCTGTTTCCCAATCTTCATACCTTGAAGGAAGGGTCTTGCTGAAAAGCACAAGCTTTCCAATGATAAGATTTAATCCCGTTGAAGGAGTAGGTGTAAGGCTCTCAGATACCAATATTTCCTCCTCTTCCTTTATCACCTTTTTTCTTCCCCTTGTCCTGATGTTTATAACTGTAATTAAACAAACTCCAGCAAGAATTGCAGCAGCTGCAACAATGGCCACGATGGCAGAAACACTCAGAAGTCTAGCTCTCCGTGAGACATTTCCTTGGGTTACTGGGCACTGAACATCAAGCGGAGCTCCACAGAGACCCGAATTGTGGAAGAATGCCGAGGCTCCGAATTTTTGGATGGACTGATCAGAAGGGATCTTGCCAGAGAGGTTGTTGTAAGAAAGATTAAAATTTGTCATTTGTGTCAGATTCCCAAGGGAAGTGGGGATGGTACCATTAAGTGAATTCTCAGATAGGTTGAGGGTTTCAAGACCTGAGAAGTCGCCAAGCGTCGCTGGGATGTTTCCACTGAGCTGGTTCCCATGCAGGTCAAGCAGCTTGAGGTAGGTCATGTTGTAGAGAGTCCAAGGTATTACTCCATTCAAATGATTATTTGAAGCATCGCTGTAAATGAAAGGAACACAAACTATCCAATTGTCAGTTTTTCCAAAATACTACATTTTATTCTACCAAAATGCAGAGGTAAGATATTGCTTCCCTATAGACTGAAAAAATGTATTTTTTTTTTTGCAAGAATGATAGCACAAGAAGGAACCTGAGGTCGCTATTGGTAAAAATAGGACCTAGAACCATCAATGCTCAACTCTTTCAAAATTACTACTATTTTATTAAAAATACGGATTTCTGCTCTATTAGTTTTCTTGAAACCTCCAAGCTGAAGAAAGAATGCAAAGCCGCTAATTGAAATCACAAGAATCCAATCTGTGAGACCCAAATTCTCCAAATAACTAGTTTTTTGTTAAAAATGTTGCAGAAGTTACTGTTCTATTGTTAAAAAAAGTTATGTTTTTTTTCAAGGACTTGCAACTGAAAAAGGAATTTGAGGTTATTAATGGCCGCCATTGGCATTGAAGATCACTACTTTTCCTAAAAAAGCCTTGCAGAATTGCTATTACTGTTCTATAAATAGGAAAATTTAGTGTGTAATTTCGCAGAACTCACAGCTGAAGAAGGAATCTGAGGTTGCTGATGTCAGACGGAATCTCGCCGGAGAGATTGAGTCCATGCAAATCCAGAACCATGAGCAGCTCCATCATCCCGATCTCCGGTGGAATCTTGCCTCCAATCATTGGGTTATTATCCAATTTAAGAATGGAAAGTGATTTCAATTCTCCGATTTCTGCCGGAATTCTCCCCTCCAGCCGATTTGACGACATGCTCAAAATTCTAAGCATCCTACAACTCGCAATGCCGGGGCCAATATCTCCGCTCAATTGGTTGTTGGAAACATCGAAAAATTCCAACTTTTCCCCACAAGACAAGACATTGGGGATCAGCCCATTGAAGCCATTGGACGACACATTGAAGTATGTGATGTTGGGCAGACTGAGGAGCTCAAATGGCACAGACCCATCAAAGGAATTGCTCCCAAGGTCAAACAACTCCAAACTCCGGCACCCGGAAATCTTATCCTCCACAGTTCCAGTCATTGAATTGCTTCTCAAAGAAACATATGTCATTCTAAGCGGTGCGCAGATCTGCGACGGGAAGTCCCCGGTAATCTCATTGAAGGAGAAATCGATTCCTTCAAGATTTAAGCAACCAGAAAAATCTATCGGCGCCGGACCAGAAAGCAAGTTATGCGAAAGCGACACGAACCTCGTTCTGAAGCAAGTCTCGAAAATCCCCTGTGGAACTGCACCGGAGAAGTTGTTCCACGAGAGGTCGAGGAGACGGAGGCCCGGAATGCCGCCGAGGGCCGCGGGGATTGCGCCGGAGAAACCATTCCGGCTGAGGTTCAGCTTGAATAGCGTTGGAATGGCGGCGATTTGCGGCGGGATGGGGCCAGAGAACCGGTTGTTGAAGAGAGAGATGATCTGGATCGAGGGGAGAAGAACGAGGGAAGGCGAGAGCGTCCCTGACAAATCGGTGGAGTGGAGGCGGAGCTTCTCGACGGCGCCGGCGGTGTTGCAGGTGATGCCGGCGAAGTCACGACAAGGGTCGGCGCTGAAGGAGGAGGACCATGAGGCCAAGACTCCACTTGGGTCATCGGCAATTTGCGACTTGAACCCGAGGAGAGCCAACTTCTCCCCCGCCGTCGCCGCCGAAACCCCAACGCCACGGAGGCGGAGCACCAGAAGGAGCAGGAACGGCAACACTAGCGCGGCGTGGGCATTGCTCTTTCTTGCCATTGTGGGTACATGAGAACGAAGCTCAGCTCACCGGCAGAGGAAGGGAACTGTAACTTCTTCTTCTTCTTCTTCTTCTTCTTCTTCTTCTTCCTCCTCCTCCTCCTCTCCCCATTTCCACCAGCTAGAAAGAATGCAGTAGTAGTAACGCCACTCTCTCTCTCTCTCTAGATGGGTTGTGTTGTGATCATGTGAGTGAACCAGAGAGGGAGAGGAGAGTGCTGGTGGATGGTGGGGTAGATTAGTACCGGTAGTGGGTAGTAGTAAGCATGGGAAAGTGATGATGGGAGCTGAGGTAGCATGTGGCATGTGCCTCCTCTTTCTTCCTTCCGCCCTTTCTCTCTCTAAAAACTACAAATTTAGGAGTGAGATTGAAGGAAAACAGAGGGAAGGTCGGAAGGGAGAGGGGACTGTGGTGGTGGTGAAGGATTGTTTCTGGGCAACTTTCTGTTTTCCATTGTATTAATGTTGCTCAACGGCCACCATCACCTACCCATGGAAGGGGGAAAATGGTGGCTTGTTTTCACATCATGGATCCATGGGACCTTCTTCCTTGGTCGGAGACAAAAATATCCTCTCATCTTTCCATGATTACGACAAGAGTCTCGGCCCATGGTGAACTTCTAAAATAGAGGTCGGACTATACATGACCTGTGAAAATAGCCAACCAAGTAGTTAGATTGGAGTAGACTTGTGTCTTTGTTATAAATTAAAGTCTGCGTGACACATCACAAACGCTTAGCAACTTGAAATGTCGTTTAAACTCGAGTGAAATGCAAAACTTCGCAAGAAAGCAACTGAGGACCTCCCCAAGAGCGTTTGCTATGGTGCTCGTTAGTGTATGCCCTATCTATCTTTTTCCCTTTTCTTTTCTTCTCTTTTTTTTTTTTGGGAAATTTTAAACAAGAGTGCAACACATGGCCTTCTTAGGAAATCAACCATTCTAATATTTCTCTTGTATAAATAGTAAATACACTTAATTACGAAGTTTTAATAGAATATAGTATTTTTTAATGTTGGTATGTGTAGATACCTCGATTTTGCAGTCACTTGACAGCAGACTCCTCTAGAAAGATATTGTAGTTGCGATCACCCTCAACTAAACCACAACTTTCAAACCACCAAACCTAAACTTTAACTCCACTAAAATCCTAAACCCACTCAAACCCATAAGTACACACAAGCCCCTTCAAGCCCACACCAGTCACCTCAAACCTAATCAAAATTAAAATCAAACAAAACTCATTTAAATTAACATAAAATCCAATTTAATCAAGTAAAAACCCTAACTAAAACCAAAGTTAAATAAAATCCACTTAAAATCCAAATTAATTAAGTTAAAACCCAAATCAAGCAAAATTCAATAAAATCCATTAAAATTGAATCAAATTAAAAAGAAACCCTAATTCATACAAAAATCAAGCAAAAAAACAGTTAAATCAAAATCTAAATTAAATCTCAAGTAAAACCAATTAAATCAAGATTAAACTAAATCCCTAATTAAATCAAGTAAAAAACTAATTAAATCTAAATTAAAACTCAAATGCAAAACTTTAATCCATTTAAATTCAAAAAATCCCTAAAATAATAAAACCCTAAAAAACCTAATTTAAAACCAATTAATTAAATTAAAATCACAAAATCAAAACTTAATTAAAATCACCAAAACAAATAATAAAAACCTTAAAACATAAAACTCTTAAAACCTAAAAGAAAAAACAACTAGCAAAGAATAAAGTCACATTTGCACTTATGTGTGAATTTTGTATATTAAACCCTGAGTTTTCAGGAAATTACCAAGGTTCAATTTTCACACATTTCAGTGTCACATTTTCATTTGATCCATCATCTGCATATTAAAATATAATTCATTGGATACATTTTAACTCAGGTTGTCCCTTTTTTGTGAATTTTACATTTTGGTCCTTGCACTTGTCCTTTACTATATTTACATCACTTTATTGTTTTTAAGGCCTTGTCCTTTTCATGTTTTCTTGCAAATAACATATTCTTGACATTTCACATACATTTTGGCATATCTTAGATCATGCATCATCACAATACATGCATTTATCACATCTGACTAATGAAATGTCCAAATTGCCCCTACGCCACCAATTCATGCACCTACATGTTAGTTCTTGTAAGAAGTCATGCATAACCTTTATCTAAGTCGTTTCTCAACACCTTTACACATTTAGGCACAGATCCATGCATTTTGCATAGTTTTCATCACATTTGCACATTGTTTCCATCCTTTTCGAGCGAGCTTGCATCTCGTGTGGTTTTCCGTGGATTTGTTCCTTATTTCGTTTTCAGAATCCTTCACCCAACATTTGATTTTATTTCATTTTATCCTACATTTTCGATTTTCAATTTGATTTGGATTTCATTGTCTGATGGCATACATTAATTGACCGAAAGGCCCACATTAGCCTAATCACGGATTATTTTCCTTTTTTGATTGTCTCGACCTTTTCCCTAATTCCGATGACTTGGGTTGGCCTCACTTTTGACCTGCTTAATATCGATATGGTTTTTTCGAGCATTCTTTTCAAAAACACCGTCATTTTATGTGATTTTCTTCGTATGTCGCTATTTGCCTGTTTTACGTGGACTTCTTCACAATTTTTCCATCTCGATTTCAGCAATGTTTTCCATGATCCTGATAATTTTTGTTGGTTCCATTTTTATGCTCTTGATGTCGGTGTAGTTTTCTAGAGCCTTCTATCCAAAAACATCGTCATTTTATGTGAATTTCTTCACATATCACAGTTTACCTATTTTACGTGAACTTCTTTGCAGTTTTTCCATCTTGATTTACACGATGTTTTCTATGATTCTTACAATTTGAGTTGGTTGTATTTTTTATTCTCTTGAGGTCTATATAATTTTCTGAGCCTTTCTTGCCAGAAAACTCGTCATTTCATGTGATTTTCTTTATCGTGTCATAATTTGTGATTTCATCATTTCATGTGGATTTCGTCGCAGTTTTTGCGTATCATCTTGCACATATGTCTAGTTTTGACTTGACATTCATATTAGCACGATTAGAGCACAATCTAGCTTAGCAAACATTCATTCAGCCTTTAGCAAGCGAATTGGACTAGAAAGATCGAGTTTCTCGGGCGTACAGGGGTGCCTAACACTTTCCCCGTGCGTAATAGGAATCCTTATCTATCCTCTGATTTGTGGACATCTGGCCTTCGTATTTTCATATCATGCATTCATCTTTTGTGATTTGTTTGTGGTTTTCCTCGTCTTTCTCTTAAAAGACTAGATGGTGACTCCTTTTCTTTTCGTTTTTATCCTATTTTGCGCCTTCACCATCTTGGCATGCCTATAGCCTCCTCCCTCTGGCACAACTCTACGCTAGATCCTAGGGCTGGCATTGTCACAGTATGGTCACACACTATCTTCCTTTTTCTCTCTTTTTTTTCCCTAAATAGTGTAAAAATTCAAGACTCCAAGCCTAAATGGTTGATTGGTTATGGAGGACTCTTGTTATTTTTGGTATCTTCCAAAAAAGGAAAATAAAGAGGAGCATTGATGTGTAAAGGTAAGGTTGTAAGTCGAGCCGAGTCGGATATAAGGTCGATCCTTACCCTTACCTGTCCCTTATTGGCGGGTGACGAGTTAGATCAATACCTGTTTCAAAAAAACTTAACCACTACCCTATCCGCTACCCTTTTAGTTAATGGGTAGCAATGCAGGTTAATAGGTCATCAAATTCTATTATAATGATAAGGCCTATTTGATCACAGATTATTCGTTTCAAGTTATATCTGAAATCTACTCACTTACTACAGTATGTTAAATATCCCACAATCCAATAAAAAAACTTACTTTCATTAACTTTTTTACATGTATGAGATTATTTACAAAGGCCAAGCATATGGATCAATAGTCAATTAATTGTTGGGTTAATAATATTTTCTACTTTTCCGTTGAATTGGTAACTAAAACTGTAGAGCTATTTCACCACTCACCATCATAGACACAGTATATACAGATATACCTAAGGATCTACAGCATATACAAGGTATCACACCATATACTTGAACATAAAAGAATTGATGTTGTTTGTGGCCTAAGGAAAGAGAATCGATGACAACGGAAAGAGGACCAACATCAATGGCAGAGGAAACAGGATCAACGTTGTTTGTGGCCTGTCACCTGTGGGAGTGGGATCAACATCGTTTTATGGCCTGTGGGATCGATGATAGAGGAAAGAGGATCAATAATTCAATGTCGGTGGCGTCGTTTGTAAGAGAGGAGACCACGGTGTGGTCGTGATGTTGCGGTATCAACGACGTCGTTTGTAGGAGAGGAGACTATGATGTGGCTGTTGCCGTCATCGTTTGTGGAGAGTGGAGATTAGGGGATCGGAGAAGGATACTATGATGTTGGCATGTTTGTGGCCTATGGGAGTGAGATTTTGGTTTGACTATTTGAATAGGGAATAAGGATGTATGGAAATATAGTTTAGGGCCAGCTATAAGGAATAATGATTTTTTACTTTTAGGGTTTGATTTAACTTTATATGTGTGTGTGTATAGTTATAGTTATATCCACAGATTAAAGGGTTAACGAGTGATCCTAAGTGGTGTACCCTTATCATTATCCACTAAAAAGATGATGAAGTGGGTAACATGTTAGTGGGTGAACAGGTAGATAAAACATCTACCTTTAACCATTCTTAATGGATTAGGTCGAATTGGTGGACCTACCCTTATCCACTTACAACCCTATGTAAGGGTCGCTCACTTGAGAAGAAGAAGAAACAATGATGTTAGAAATACTTCGTCACAAGGTTGTAAAAATGGGCTACCCATATTTGAGTCACAGGAGAGCTTGTCAAAGTGTGTGGATACTGATATTCATGTCAGAAATATGAAAAAGGTCAATCTTGGCCTAACTCGTTCCATTTTCTCTTAAGAAGGTTGGCAATTGTCATAAGGTGCTCTTGAGGGTCATGAGTAGAGAGACATAGAGAAAAATAAATGATAAAAATTCCCTAATATCAAAACTAACATCAAATGAAACAACCTAATAGAAGTGATAAATATTTTATAGAGAATATACCTATTAATTTTCCTTTCTCCAAATTACTTCAGTGGATCCAAACAAGGTGAAGCGACATAACTTCATTTCCAATTCTTTTCTCTTTAAGTCTCTAGTGATTTGTTTTCAAAAACATCATTCAAGTGAGGATAGAAACCAAGAGTCCTCCTTTCCAAGAAGGAAAACATGACAGATCAAATGTGAGATTTAGTTTCATTCTTGTTCACGTTAGCTGGCCATGGATCTGGTCACTTCTCTTCATAGGCAAATGAAATGGGCATGTGACAAGATGGAAAGAATGGAGACAAGAATGGACCCCTAATGTGGTTGGCACTGCAAGGTCGTTCTACTCCTGAAGGTCTTGGATTCGGATTAGTAGATTTTTCAAAGATTTTCCTCTGTTGGTTGTTTGTCTAGCCTTTCATGATCATGGTGATTGTGGGATCTCATCTTGACCAAGGATCTACTAGTGAGTTAAGTCTACAGGGGTTTCTCATTAGCAAAGAAAAGGATGGAAGGAATGGAGAAACACACACAGGATGATCAGATCAATGCCATGTTCTTATTTTTCTCAAACCTTTTCTTTTCCTTTTCTTCACACCATCCTGTTTGGGTTCCTTCCATTCATTTTATTATTATTAATACGACTACGGATCTTTTATTGTACTTGACTTTGTTTTAAACTATAAGTTCTGAAAGATGAACGATTAGTGTGATCAATAGCAAGGATTGCACCCACACATAAACCTCTCTTGAATTAATTGTATCATGTTCTACAGCTGATATTTATGAATCGAACATGCAACCTTGATTGAAGTGAAGGTGAAAGGATTAAATTAATCTGGAGTTGTTGGTTCTTCTGGAGCTTGAAACGATTTGTGATTAGTTTACATCGTGGTGCACGACTATATTAATGAGTTTAAGTGTTATCTTCAAAGGTGGACAACATAAAATATAATTTATATGAACAAGAAGGATTGGTCAACCAAATTAAGGTTACTGTGGAAATAAATCTAGATGCGCAAGGCTAGATTTTCATTCATCGGGAAACAAAATTTAAAAAACATGCTTGATTTCATATGGTAGGACGGTAGAAGTTACTCTATCGAGGTCAAAGTGTTTAAGCTCAAGTAGATTAATTAATATATTAAGAAAAAATCTATGATATTCTTAGTATTGTCTCATAAAATTATAATTACCTATTAATAAATACAATTGTTTATTTACAACAATAAATCTCACTATTCATATATTTAAATAAATAATTAAAATTAAAAATTTTGATACCAACCAAATTTTTTCGATAGGCATATGGATGCCATAACCACACCCATATATTAATCATTTATTTTTTTTACAAAAGGTAGTGGAGACTGGAGACTACTCCCCCGTACATTTTCTTCGTCCCGAGATTCCAAAAGGGCGCGTGCGACAAAAGAAAAATGTTAGCAATGACCATTGAACTATTACTCTTGTCCTTCTGCAGTTGAACCCTAATATCCTAACCCAACTGGACTTGGACTCACAACACATGCACTCTGCACCATCACAGTTATCTTTACCTAAACCCCAGTAGATTATAACATAAAAGAAACAGTTGAAGTTGAATACTGTTGGGACATTGGTTTATCTCATAATTCTCATGAAAGTGACCTTACAAGGGAAACGACCACATTGACCAAGTACATGCTCTTGCCCAACCAACCAGTATAGCACTGCTGGCAAAATAAATGATCTTGTGCTGACCAGTCAAGTCTTTCCTTTCTTGGGGATCATTCTCATGCAGGTCTGTGCCACAGTTCACAAAAAGAGGGTTGTATTCGATAAAATATATCCCATGTCTCTGTCTGGTCACAAGCATGAACGTCCACTACAGCCCAACTTGCCATCATTAGATACAGTCTTGCAGTGTAAGGCAAGGTGCACTTACTTGGGTCATTGGCTGGTGGAAGAAGGGATCAAACAGCCAGAAACACCATCACCAGTACCACCATGACCACCCGTTAAGCTCAGAATCATCAATGACAACTGCCACACCTTGCAAGTATTTATGGGCTGTTGAGTAAGAGACGGACATGCAGAGGAACAGCTGTAACTTGCACATGATATCATACACTTTCTGTCGATTAGGGAAGAACGTTACAACCCCCCTGCACATCTCCGGTCAAAAAGAACCAAAATGTGTGAGAAGGTAAATCTGAACTGGACCCTATGTTGTTTTGCTTTCTTTACTTTTTGTTTGTTTCTTTGACCCTAGCTTTGTTGTTGTAATTTGTAGATATCAAGCAGAATCTTTTCCAAGTACTTGCCTGGGGTATAAAACTACACACTACAGTGTCCAAACTCCAAACAAACAGAAAACAGATGTAGTTTTGTCTTTCCCCAACTCAAGACATGATATACTTCACCTATTATCAGTTGGGAGAGCCCACTTTTGTTACTCACAAGCAGCATTCAAGCTGTATTTTTGTTGTATCTTCCTTGTTCATGGAGTGGTACATTCGAAGCGTCTGATAAAAGATGGAATGCAGGTTTATTAAACCAACTGGCAAATTTTGAATGCTCGTGAACTACACAAGTCATCAACTATCAGTTTAAAATCTGACAACACAATTTATTATTTATGGCATGATATGCCTACAACAAAACGATGTGCTTACAAGTTTTCCAAATGGACATACCATCAACAAAGAAAAAAAGAAACAAAGCCAAAGCAGATTACTCTCATGCACCATTGGCAGAAGTCAAGGTTCAGCACTGTCTGAACGGATGGCTGAAATGTGAAACAAAAAACATATCAATCAGCAGTGGAAAAACTGTAACAAAAATGTTCGATAAAGTTACCGTCAGTTAGTTAAATGTTCACCATTGAACCTTCACCTTGTGCATATTATAATAGCAGAAAAGCACTAAACTGAGGACAAGGTAATTACTTTTGCCATCAAAATTACTACTCTCATTATTCTCTTATTTAAATTTTGAAAAGTGAAATGACCTCACAAGCTAACACTCAGATTTCTGGCACATTCATAACATCAGCCCCTCAGAACAAGTATGGAAGGGAATTGGAATACTTGAGTACCATTAGCTACACATATAGAACAACATAAACAATGTCAAGTAATTATTTTGGCCCTCATCTGTAGATAACAAAGCAACATTATCAACCACAAAATGATAATCGGACAAGTGAGTCATCAAGAATCCCAACACTATCAAGGCATTCATGGTGCAGAAAAAACTGGGACTTCTATCTCGATCTTCTTTACGTGTGTTGCAAGCATTGATTCAAATGCATGTGCATGTTGTGCATAGAGGGGAATTGGTGTTCTGCATGTGCCATGTCTGGAAGAAAACCCTAGTGGAAAACCCTAACCATCCTAGTAAAATGCACCGATATATCAGTAAGATGCTTGTATCATGCCCATATTTATGCCGTATCCTGTACACTACTAATAAATACATGGGAGCTTTTGCTCTTAACGTACAAAGGTAATAGACTTAACACTTATGCTTGGCAAGTGTGGCTATGCAAGTCTATGTTAAAGACTGACACCATTAAACTATCTTTCTATTGGGAATTCCTTTCAAACAAATCACATGCCTCAGCACACAAGTTTCATTAAAAGGCAGTATACTTGACCCATATACCATTACAACAAGAACATTACTGGTCCTCAAAGATGAGTAATATTATCTATATATTAAACATTGGCATCCTTCAACGAAACAAACTCGATCAACTAGATAAATTGAACAATTTTGAAAGTGTGTCATTTCACCAAAGCCAAAAAGATATGCACAACAAATCTATGCCTCACTAGACTTGAAGAACATTACTTCCAAAAAGAAAAGGAAAGGACATATGTTAACAGTCATGCAATCAGTACAGCTTCTCTTATAAAAAATATTATATTATTAAGAAAAGAAAAGGTACTAAAATCGAAACATATGGTGTCACTACCAACTGTGGGCATGAAGTGGTTGACAATGGATGCAATCAACAACACTGGCCATTTTTTTATCAGGTGTCACTACCAACGATGGATCAATGACAACACCTTACAACAGATGCAGTCAACAACACTGGCCATTTTTTTATCAGGTACTTGGGTGCTGTACAAATTGGTCTCTTCAGTTACGTTAAACATTCTTAAGTCTTTCTGCCATATGCAGTTACGGCATCATCTACTTCTTCTAGCTTCCAGTCTCTTTCGATATGAATTAAATATCTGTAACAGTTGCATACATAAGTCTTTAGTTTTCTGCAAATGCAAACCATCAAAAAGGATTGAGCTCTCACTTTATCCCTAAAACGTTCCATACATCTCTTCTTTCAAAGCATTCATTTCTTATTATATCTAATGATAAATCACCATTTATCCGTTCCAGCATCTTCATTTCAACTACACAAAACAAGTTCTTAAATTTCCCAACTACAAGGTAAAAAAGTCTACTTGGTTGATGTAGATGTTTGACAAGATTTTACAAATAATTAATGATTAATGACCATCTTCTGTCTACCACTTAAACTTCAATATATGTGATAAAAGAAGTACTTTCCATTTCATCTATATTTACTTCATTCTACGGGCAACAATCCTTTTTATTATCCCCGTCTTTTGTTTATAATTCACAACTATCCAAAGCTATTATTTCAGCTACTTTGATCGAATTGAGAACAATCTGAAAAATATATACATTTCTCAAAACATCCATCAAAACACCAAAAACCGGGAACCCACACGCCGCCATCCATCTACATTTCTACAGTGCCATCAACCCCAGATCTCAAATACACCTAAAAGCAGAGTTTGCGGAAACCCTAAGGTCCCAAACAAGCCTAACCACGAAGACCGACGGAAATGGGGTAATAAAAAAAAACGGAAAAGCCGGAACCAAACAAATCGGAGAAAGAAGGGGCAGAGGGAGGGAGGGAGGGGAATGCTCACTGGGCTTCTCGGGCTTTCCGTCGACCCACTTGGAGACGGAGAAGTGGACCTTCTCCCTGGTGGCGGCCTCTGACTTGTAGGGCTCCTTGAGGCAGGTCCGGACCAGGGAGGCACAGATGTTGGAGTAGGTGATGTACGTCATCCCCGCCGCCCTCCAGAACGGTACTGCCGCAGTTGACGACATCGATGGGATCTCCGATTCCTCGTCTCCACGTCTCTTCCTCTCGCTTGCCCTTTTCCGAGGCTCTGGTGTGTGGTGGCGGGGAAAGAAGTAGCGGTCTTTGTAGTCCTGGGATGACGGAGAGAAAATGACCCGGTTACCCGGTTAGGAGTTGGAGACAAATCATCCAAATTAACGATTGCATTTGTCAGGTGAGTCTCGATTTTCCAGCTCAGGTCCAGGAAAATATGACATGGGTTGTGTCAAGCCAGGTCTGTCGTGGGTCGTGTCGGGCCTAACGGGCAGGCCTGCTAAGGCCCGCGGAGTAGACCCAGTTTGGCCGACGAAAGACATAGGGTCGGGTCAGACCGGGCCGGCTCGTGTACAGTAACATTTTAAAAAAAAAAATTTAAAAACCTAACGGACCGAAGACCGTAAAAAAAAGTTCAAAAGGGCCGGGCCTAGCGACCTGGAATTAAAAAAAAAATTCAAAAGGGCCGGGCCCAACGGCCAGGAATTTTAAAAAAAAATATTAAAGGGTCGGGCCGGGCCCAGCCCGAAAAAATAAATAAATAAAAAATAAAAAACTGCAATGGCCACAAACATTAATTTATTTATTTTTTTAAAAAAATCTAAAATTTTAACATATAAATACCCCTTCAAACCCTTCATTTTTTTTCACAACTCTCTTCTACAACTTTCTCAACTCTCCTCTATAAATTTCTCTTAATTATCAAAAGAAGATTTTCAAGTGAAGATTTTGCTTTGACTTTGGATTCTGCCTGGTCTTCTGCTCTCTAGACTCCAGTCTCCACGCGACAGTAGCTGAGCCAGCAACATCAAATTTTCTTTACTTCTAATCCCTCCAAATTCTTTAGTTCTAATCCCTCCATTTTTGGATTTTGGTTTTTGTGGGTTAAGGGTTTTATTATTTAATATTCATTTTTTAATATTAAAATGGAAAATATTGGTAATATTGGTACCCATGACTATATCCCTAGTATGGAGTCAGATCAGCATCAAAGTACCCCAACAAATACTTCACATTCCACAGCCATAAAAAAACCTAGGAAACAAAGTTCTTGGGTTTGGGAGCATGTTATATTAGACTCTATAGATCAAACTAGGTGTTACTGTAATTATTGTAATACCACATGCACATGTCCTAAGGGAGGGGGTGTAGGTCACATATCTAGACATTTACAAAAATGCATATCCAAACATAATAAAGATGAAAATACAGATTTAAAACAATCAAAAATACAAGTAGGATCTAGTGGTATAATTAATTGGAAATATAATACAGAAAAGTTAATGAAGGAATAACTAAATTTATAATACAAGACGAACAACCATTTTCTTTTTCTGAAAATAAAAATTTTGAATCATGTATGCAAAATTATTTA
>JAMKQA010047261.1:0-22136 GCA_024699735.1 Posidonia australis | reverse complement strand
AGATGTTTGAGAAAAGAAAAGAGATATGGCTTTTGAAAAAGAATATGGTTTTGGGATTGAATTCCCAAGTGATTGTTTAATAAAAGAAAGGATGATTTTCAAAAGGAGAAAACCAAGTTTTGCAAAATGATAAGAAACGAGTTTCTTTCGGTTTTGCTGAGTTTTGTTTGTGGTTGTGTGTTTTGGGGCGTGTACTGGGTGACTTAGATGTCACTCACGTGTGCTATTTGGTTTTCAGGTGCAAACCGCGTGCAGCCAAGTTTCGGTGTAGGAGTTGGAGTTTCTAGCCGCACATTGTGATCCTAAAGGTGAGCCTTAGTTACAGTTATATTTGTTTCTGTAATTAGTGTAGTTATGCTTGGAATACTGTGATTTGGTAACGTGCCTGGGATCGGGGCGTTACACCACCTCCCCTGTGCCCTAACACTCCACCTCCCCTCTTCTTCCTCCACAACTCTGCCTCCCCTCTTATTCGTCTACAACTCTGCCTAACTGCCTCCCTCCTCCATCTCTCGGTCCAGAGCTCCCCTTCCTCAAGGCTCCAGAGTCCAGAGTCCAATCCTCCCTCAGATTCATCCCCTCTCCCTCCTCCACCTTAGATCCGTCCCCTTAGCCCTCTCCCTCCTCTATCTCCCTGTCCGTAGCCATTTCCTCTTCCTCCAGGCTCTAGAGTCCGATCCTTCCTTAGATTTGTCCCCTCTCCCTCCTCTAGCTCAGATCCGTCCCCTACACTGGTCGGCGGCTAGAGTCCGATCCTCCCTCAGATTTGTTCCCTCTCCCTCCTCCACCTCAGATCTGTCCCCTCAAATTGGTCCCCTCTCCCTCCTCCACCTTAGATCTATCCTCAGATCTATCCGACTGTCCCCTCTCCCTCCTCGAGGACCTCCACCTCCCCCCTCCCACCCAGCTCGAGTGCCTTACAGCCACGGGCCCATGGAACCTCCACTTCCATGCTGGCAACAGATAACCAAGGAGCCATCTCTTCCTCTTCCAGGTCGGTGATAGACAGAGCCACTCAGCCACCTCTTCCTCTTTCAGGTTTTTCATTTGTTTTTCATGAAATCTTGAATTTTGTTTCAAACAGAAACCAAACTCCCATTCTTTATTGGTAGACGTGGTTTCAATCAATAATCCTTTATCAGTTAAATTAGAAGAGTTGGAAGCTTTACTTTAGTTGCTTTTGATACTGCTCCCACAGAGGAGGCTGCATGAAGATAAATAAATTCTATAAGTAGTGAACATAAGTGAAAAGAATCAGGTTAGGAAAGCCAATGAGCAGAAAGGATGGCAACATCTTGGATTATTTTGTTTTGAATCCTGTTTAGTTTGAAAGTTTCTTTGTATTACTTTTTACATGCTTGTAATATCACTCATCAGTGTCTTTCCATGAATTCTAATAGCTTATGATCTCATCTTTTGTGATTGCAAGTTCAAAAGTGTTTAAATAGGTAATATCTGTATATTTTGTATTCTCATAGAGAAATTAATGAGATAAAAAGATTATCTTTTGTGACTACAAGTTCATAAGTTGTCTCATCTTTTGATCTGTATATTCTGTTTTGTCTTAAGGTCTTGTTTCCATTTTGATTATAATCATATGTAGCATGCAGGCAATTCCTCTAAAAGGAATGTGGAGATCATATGTAGAACAAAGCTGGTTAAAATCTAAGACAAATTGTGGACAGTGGACGTATAGAGAGAATTCTTATGATTCGAAAAAAAAAATGTGTATTAAGGTTATTGGAACTCTTTGAGTGTGTCTTTTTTTAACAAACTGGTTGTTTGGTTTCCTTTATGGGTGTATTGGTAGTTATTTTTTGTGAAGAATGGTTGTGTTTTCTAGATCACATACTTAGATGCTGTGTTTTCTGGATGTTACATGATTCAGGTTCTGAAATATACCAAATTATCATGTACCCTTTGCATAACATCTTTTTATTTATGAAATCATTTTCTTTCAGCATTACTATATGCACATACATTCTCGTACAACTATTCAATCATGCTATTGTTTAACATGTTTAACGTGCTATTGTTTAACATTTCAATCTTGCTATCGTTTAATCATGTTATTGTACAACTATTCAATCATA
This sequence comes from Posidonia australis, assembly GCA_024699735.1. Lineage (NCBI taxonomy): Eukaryota > Viridiplantae > Streptophyta > Magnoliopsida > Alismatales > Posidoniaceae > Posidonia > Posidonia australis. The sequence continues at coordinate 20,043 of JAMKQA010047261.1, read as the reverse complement.
CTGTGACATCTGGGCTTGATTATCTATTTTAATTGTAAACCATGTAATTAATTGTAACATTGCTTAAATGGTTTATTAATGGATAATCTGTTGTTTCTTAGATGTGTGAGCTTGTGGTTGGCTCTCTGTGCACTTGCTTGTGATCTAGGACCAATGTGGAGTCCGGTTGGAGGATGCACAGTCACATCGATTTGCGTGTCTGTCATTTCTTTGTTTCTTTTCCTTCTTTTTCTCCTTTCTTTTCCTTTTCTCTCACGAGCCCGCACCATTTTCGTCTCCTTCCTTCCCTTCCCCGACCTATGCCACCAACGACGCCAGTCCATGCCTCGTCGTCTCTTCCGAAGCGATGGGTGGCCGGCACGACGCTGGTGGAAAAGAGGATAAAGGGAGGCTACGGCGTGTGAGGAGAGGAGAGGGTGATCGAGAGAGGAGAAGAGAAAGAGGAACGACACGCAACCGAGGAAATGGTGTGAGCCGCTCGTGTGTCTGCCGGCAGAGGAGGCTTCGCCGGGGCGCCAGGAGGTTCGCAAGAGTGCGGGAAGGGTCGCCGGAGGGCTGAGCTAGGTACGCGACCCCTTTTCCTACCTCTGTTCAGTGTTTCATTAACGAGGGGTTAATTTGCATGAAAATTGAATAAATGCATGGAAAATTGTGGAAAAATCATGAAATGAATGGGAATGTGTTGTATAGCATGAGAATATAGATATCATGCGGTTAGGATTGATATTTGTGGGGGAAATGCAATTTTGAGGTTGAAGGCTACAGTAGCTGTTCTTGAGCCCCTTCCCCTTGTGATTTTTGTACGAACTGTGTGGTCGATGGAATCATGAATGGATAAAGGGGTTTCGAAGTAGACTCAAGGGTCTACACCTCGTGATTTACTCATAATTTTTAATGTGAGTTTGGGGGGTCCAATTGAGACTCCCACCTTGGGTGATTTTTGCCGTTCGGAACGAGGGAGGTGCCCTGTTTTCGGGAGATTCGGCATGCTGAACTGAATTTGGCATACCAAAGCCAGATACCTGATATCGGCAGACCGAAAACACCCAGTCGATCGATTCAGGGGTTTTTGTATACCAAAAATATTCGGTGTACCAACCAGGGATCTTCGGTGTACCGAACCAGGGGTCTTCGTTATACCAAACCTGAGATTCGGTCTATTGTTTTTACCCTGAACCTGGTATGCATAAATTGTGAATTTAAATGAAGGATAAATGGTTTTAATGGAATATTGAGTATGTGTTAATGATGTTTTCCCCATGTAATGACATGGAGGAATGTGGAACCCAAATAAATAGATTTGGATGTGGTTTTGGGGTTTTGATCCTATACATGAATAAAAAGGATGATTTTGTGTGGTTTTGGGCATGAGACCCAATTTATGATTTTTAAGCATGGTTTTCATGGCTTGAGTTGGGACCCTAGTGGAGGGTCAAGTGTTGCAAGGAGACAAATTCCTGCAACGGAAAGAATGAAATGGAAAATGGTTTTGAAAAGAAAGTTTAAAGAGTTTTGAAATGGAACACTAATAATGTGTTAAGAGACCACGGGGGTTTGTCTCAACAACATGGTAGGAGTATAAGGCTTCAATGAACTAGTTGCCAGACACGACTGTGGTTGCCGAGCTTGAGACGGTGTAGGTTGAGCCTAGGTTTTTGGACCTAGTTGTTCGGGTCACCGACGGTGTAGGCTGAGCCTAGGTCGTTGTACCTAGTTGTTCGGGTCACCAAGCTCGTAACGGTGTAGGCTGAGCCTAGGTTTTTGAGCATAGTTGTTCGTGGCACTGATGGTGTAGGCTGAGCCTGGGTCATTGGACCTAGTTGTTCGGGTCACCGATGGGGCTTCCGACAGAGACGTATCCCCGTGCACATATGAAAATGAATTGAGGTCGGGTGGCTAGGGCGGTGACATCCCACACGAGGAATTTCACCGCGGCAGTGCAGGAAAGTGGGGGAAAGGATGTCCTCGCCTACTGCTTGTGCGCCTGGTTACCCTTGATCAAGGTAACAACAGTAAAGAAAATTGGAAATGAATAAAGAAAAAGAAATGTGATTTGGTCAGGATTGGACTTATGAAATAGTCTTAAAATCCTAAAATGAAATAATGATGGTGTTTTTACTAGTTGCTAGCCTGTATTTATGATTTGGTTTTGAAGCCGTGAGGCATTGTGTTTTAGGCTGGATCTGGTCAGAAATGTGAATTTGAAAATGTGATTTTGGGAAGGAATCCCAAGTATTGAAAAGGATATGTTTTGGAAAATGAATTCCAAAGGTTTTAAAAGAAATTACGAAGGTGTGTTTTTGAAAGAGAATGTGATTTTGGAATGAGTTTCCAAATGTTTTAAGAAAAGAAAAGAAACATAGCTTTTGAAAAGAGCATGGATTTGGGATTGAATTCCCAAATGATTTCCAATAAAAGAAAAGAGGATTTTCAAAAAGAAAACCAAGTTTTGAAAAAAAAAAAGAAATGAATGTTTTGGTTTTGCCGAGATTTTGTGGTTTGTATGTTTGGGGCGCGTACTGGGTGACTTAGATGTCACTCACGCGTGCTTATTTGGTTTTCAGGTGCGGACCGCCTGCAGCCGAGTTCTGGTGTAGGAGTTGGAGCTTCTAGCCGCACATTGTGATCATGAAGGTGAGCCTTAGTTACAGTTATTTAATGTTTCTGTAATTAGTGTAATTATGCTTGATACTGTGTTTTAGTAGTGTGCCCGGGATCGGGGCGTTACACATACATTGTTGTAAAATAATATTTTCGTCTCAATCATGCTATTGTTTAACATGTTTATTTACAATTTTTTTGGTTTAAATAAAAAGTTAATTTTTTCAAAAAAAATGGAAGAAGATTGGAAGACCCATTAGACCCGAGACCCGGACCCAGACTCATTATCTTCATGAGTCTGGGTTTGGGTCTGGGTCTTGATTTTAAAACCCAGACCCAAACTTGGACCCGGACCTGTGAAATAAGATGGGTGTGGGTCAGGTATAGGTAGACCCGACCAGGACCCGACCTGTTGCCACCCCTAGCCACTGCAACACCTTCCCCGACGTCGACCAACCGTCTCGTCGGAGCCCGCGATGGTGAGAGTGCCCCAGGCCATTCCAACCTTGCCTGCGACTCCCCACAGCCTCGCCGTGTCGCCTTGGAGCTCCCCTAGTCCTCACTGCACCGTTCTAGCCGCAATGCCACCACTAGCTCCCTCGCCGTTGTCTTCCTCAGCATCGGTCGACCCATTGCCGGAGCTAGAGGTGGGGGGAGCATTCCAGGCTGCCCCAACCCTGTCCAACACGTCGGAGAGCTTCGCTGTCATCCTCCTCAGCTTCCTTGACCATCGTCGGAGCCCTACCGCCGTTGTGCCACCACTAGAGACGAACCGAAGTCCTCGCCGAAGACTGGGTGCCAGTGAACCTCAAAGAGAAGGTTTTTAGCTTAGGCCCTGTAATTTTAGGAGTTGATATTTAGGTCCTTAGGATCATTACTTTTTGGTCCTGTGTCTTTGCATTTGAACCCCTGTAATTTTAAATAAGTTTTATTTCTTTTGTTATTTCTGTAAAAATTGCATATGGCCCTTGCATGTTTCATTTTCCTGATGACTAGTGCATTAATATTTATTTCTTCACACTTAAGTCCCTGGAATCATGTTTTCTTTGCAACTAAGTCCTAAAAAATTGCATTAAGCCCCCAGAGCCTTTTAAAATAAACTTTCTTTGTGAAATTTGCATTCAGAGCCTTAGGAGATTTTATAATCACACTGAACATCTTAAAAACCTAATTTTTATCACATTTAAACCTTGGAACTTTGAATGAAAGCCCTTGAATTCATAAGATATGGTTACTGTGCAGGAAATTTGCATCGAAACCCCTAGTCTAGTTTTAAATTCACTAATTAGGGTTTTAATTGTTTTCACACACATTTTTGACAATTTTCACTTTTTTTTATTTGTAATTTTGCAGTTAAATATAGTTTTCATTTAAAAATCATGTCTGCAATGAAAAATAATCTTCGATTTCATATTTTGGTCACATTTGCACATCTTATGTAAATTTTACACATTAAACCCTAAACTTTCATAAAATTATTAAAACACAATTTTCATACATCTCACACCTTAATGCCACATCTTTCTGTTAATCCATGATTTTAACTTTAGCATGAAAGTTTTTGGACAGTTTTCAACTATGATTGCCATCTTTTTGTGAGTATTGCATTTTAGTCCTTAGATTTCTTCAAATTGCAAATATATTATTTTTCAACATCCACTCCTCACCAAAATGTATTTTCATCTTGATTCATGTGATAGTCTTCTATTCACTAATTTTTGTGAAGTTTTCCAAGTGGATTAGGTATTCCTTTGTGAATTTTGCACTTTGGTCCTTGTACTTGTTCTTTACCATGTTTATATCATTTTCTTGTATTTAAAACCTTGTTTCCATTAAGTTTTCTTGTAAATAACATTTTCCCAACATTTCGCATACATTTTTGCATATATTAGATCATGCATCATGCACATGCATATATTTATCATACTTAGTCATGTGAAATTACCAAATTACCCCCGTGCCATCAATTCATGTACATGCATGTTAATGGTGCACTAAGTCATGCATAACCTATGTATAAATCATTCCTTAGCAGTTTCTATACATTTAGGTACATTTTCATGCATTTTACATAGTTTTTCATTGCACTTACACATCATTCCATCCTTTTAGATAAGCCTGCATTCTATGTATTTTTCCGTGGATTTTTCTTCAACCCGTTTTCGAATTCTTTCACTTGTCATTTGATTTGATTCCCCGTATTCTATATTTTTGAATTTTTACGATTTGATTTGGATTTCATTGCTCGAGGGCTTACATTAATTGACCTAAAGGCCCATATTGGGCCAATTGCAGATTATTTTCCCCTTTTTGATTTTTATGATATTTTCCCTGATTCTGATGATTCGGGTTGATCCCACTTTTGATCCTTTTGATATCGGTATGGTTTTCTAGAAAATTCTTATCAAAAACACTGTCATTTTATCTGATTTTCTTTACATGTCACCAATTGGTCGTTTTGTGCGGACTTCTTTGAAAATTTTCCAATTTGATTTCCGTGACGTTTTCTATGATTCTAATGATTTGGGTCGATCGCATTTTTGATTCTCTTGAGCTTGTTATGATTTCCCTGGCCATTCTTGCAAAAACATCATCATTTCATGTGATTTTCTTTGTCGTGTCATGTTTCGCTATTTCGTCATTTCGTGTGGATTTCTTCATAATTTTTGCATGCATCTTGCACATTCATTGTAACGCCCCATATTTTTCATGATAATTTTAAAAAGATTAAATTACGGAGAAATTAAAGCCAAACAGAAAAAATCTAACTACCGGGAACCTGTGTGTGTGGTTAGGAGACTCTAGACTATACGCACTACGCTAAACCACTACATGCTTGCACCTATAAATCAAAAACACAAGGAAAAACGCATAAATGATAGAAGTCACCTAGTACGCATCCTAAGAAAACTGTGGGAAAACAAAATCATAATTAATTTTCCTTTTAAATTCATTTCGCAAATCATTTCTCAAAACCTTTCAAACCAGGCCCACACCAGCCAAAACCATAACTAGGGCTCTACTAGCCCAAAACCACAAGCAAAGACCCTCAATGGCCAAAACCACACAGAGTGAGTCGGGAAGCCCGACGCAAGTCAACCAAACTTTGGCCACATGCAGTCGGTCGAGGAGTGACCACAATGTTCAACACTGCCATGGTGGCAACTACACTGTGTAGGAGCATTCACTATCCTATGATTCTCCCTCTTTGGAGAACCCTTAAAAAGCCAACCCCTCCCTGGGAAGGCTGTCCTGTCTCTCAGGACGCTACCAGCTACGAGACACGTGTCCCAACCGCATTGGCCACCACAAGGTACGCCTCCTCAAGGTGTCCTTCACACATGGTGCTCAGGAGGGAGTGTCATACCTCTACACCCGACAACACCCGAGCCTTAGTGCTTACAGCGACAGTAGGAGTATCATATCTCCCTGGCATGCCACAAGACACCTCAACTCGTGAACCACAACCGTAGCCTCGAGACGACAGTCAAGGAATCTCATACCTCCAGGACCCGACGTCCCTCAGTCTCAAGTATCACGGCCCCCAACCTCAACCAGGGAGTCACGCCGGACCACCCGAGAATGTCGTCACATTCCTTGGTCTCGACGACACGGTCCCACACAATCTCAGCTAGCACACAGAAAACTTGGAAAAATCATTTTCCAAATCTGCCAACTCATCACTTGGAAATCATTTTTAAACCATCTTTCATATCTTTGAAAACTCTTCCAAAACCTCAAAAAACGGCACATCAGGTGTTCCGAGCGACCACCACTGATGGCCTACAATCCTATCTTAATGGGACAAAACAAACCAATCCGAAAAACCCTCGGAAATCATATTTTACAAAAGCATTTGGGCCTAGATTCGGCAAGCCGAAAACAGGTTTGGTATGCCAAAAACCCTGGTTCGGTAGACCGATCTGGATTGGTCGACCAAATCAGGTCAACAGTCCACACTCAGGCCAAAATCGGTATACCGAAGATGGTTCGGTCGACCGAAATCTCCTGATTCGGGTGACCGTCCAAAATTGGATGATCGAATGTTGACCAAAGGACTTAATCTGACAGAAAAACGGCATATCGAAATGGTTTGCTATGCCAAATTCTGTAAAAAACAGAAAACAACCTAAACCCTACGATTCAAAATCGGCCAAAGTGGGAGCTCCAATCAGACCTCCCAAACGACCACCAAAAATCTCACATAAAACATAAGATGTAGACCCTCAAGTCTACTCCAAATCCCAATAAACAAAACAAAAATCCATTCACCATGCATCAAGATATAAAATCGCAAAGACATAAGGGTCAAACAACCCAAAATGCAATCGCTAGCATAAATGCCCATAAATTCACAATAAATTCTAGGAATGTAAATTTACCTAGATTCCATGCAATCCTATCATTTCTACCATTTTCATGCTCTCTATTACATGGGTTGAAGATGCGTACCTGAGGAACGCTCCCCGACAACTCTTCAGTCGACTTCGACGACCATGACCCTTGTCCGGGCTCACACGACCACAGGGGCACACCACCCGAGTTCCACACGCCGCCACGAGCCACCACACACCTCTGTCATCTCTTGAGCACACTGAACAGAGGAGGGGAAACACAGGGAGGAGAGAAACAAGGGAGGGAGAGAGAGAGAGACGGGAAGGAGGTGGAGTGAGTGGAGGGAGAGGGAATGAGTGGAAGGGGGAAGAGGAAGAGGTGTGGCGTGCTCGAGACGGAGGAAGACGCATAGAGAAGGGGAGGAGGAAAGGTGCAGAGGAAGAGTTGTCGGTCGCGCAAATAAATATGTGCCCAAAGTGGTAGTTGCATGCATGCATGCACGCATAATGCAACCACTAGCCTCCCGCACGAGCTAACAACCGCACTGAACTCTCCCACCAACTGGCCCACAACGCGGGCCCCACAAGGACCCCACACCCGGGCCCCACAAGCACAGTGCCACAATGCATAGTGTCAACCACACACAGGGACATGTAAAAAGAAACTGGCCCACGAGGCCCAAGCCCAAAAGCACAAATCCACACAATGGGCCTCAGAACAGTAACACCCATCTAGGAATAAATTCATTAAAATGTTAATAATTACAAAATGAATTTTATAGGTGTTACATCCATCTAGTCATGACTAGGCATTTATATTAGCATGATTAGAGCACAATTTAGGCTTAGCAAGCATTCATTTAACCTCTAGCAAGTGAATCGGACTTGAAAGACTGAGTTTCTTGGGCACAAGAGGGTGCCTAATACCTTCCCCATGCGTAACAGGAATCCTTACCCATCCTTTGGTTTGAAGACTGTAACGCTTCGAACCCAGGCACGTTACCTAACTAGTAGTATCATTAGCAAAATTACACTAATTACAGTAAAATTAAATAACTGTAACTAAGGCTCACCTCCACGAAACAATGTGCAGCTAGAAGCTCCGACTCCAGCACCGAAACTAAACTACACCCGATCTGCACCTGAAACCAAACAAGCATGCGTGAGTGACATCTAAGTCACCCAGTACGCGCCCCAAACACACAAACCACAAAAACTTTGCAAAACCATTAAAATTCTGCTTTTAGTTTTCGAAGTTGGTTTTCTTTTGAAAGTTCAGTTTTAAAACACCCTTTTCTTTTCATTTAAATCATTTGGGAGTTTGTTCCCAATTCCATACTCTTTTCAAAACTCATCTTTTCTTTTCAAAACAATTGGAAACCATTTTCCAAAACATGTCCTTTTTTAAGACTTGGGATTTCTTCCCAAAACCAAAATCACTTTCAAAACTCATATTTCTTACCAGATTCAGCCTAAGACACAATGTCTCTCGAGGCTCAAACCAAAACCTCAAACATTGGCTGGTAACTGGTTAACACCATAATTCTTATTTGATTCTAGGATTTTAGGACCATTCATAAGTCCAATCCCAGACAAACCACATTTCATTTCATTTCTTGAAATCACATTCTTTTCTTATTCATTTCTACTTTTCTTTACTGTTGTTACCTTGATCAGGGGTAACCAGGCACACAAGTAGTAGGCGAGGATATCATTTCCCCTACCTCCCTGCACTACCGCGGTGAAATTCCCTATGCGGGATGCCACCGCCCCGGCCAACTGGCCTCAATCTTTATCATATATGCATGGGGATACGTCTTTGTCTAACGCCCAAGCGGTGACCCGAATAACTAGGTACAACGACCCAGGCTCAGCTAACACCATCGGTGACCCGAACAACTAGGTTCAATAACCTAGGCTCAGCCTACACCGTCATGAGCTCGGTGACCCAAACAACTAGGTTCAACGACCCAGGCTCAGCCTACATCGTCTCAAGCTCGGCAACTATAGTTGTGTCTAGCAACTGGTTTTATTGGAGCCTCATACTCCTACCACGTTGTCGACACCAACCCTCGTGGTTCCTCAACATATTATTAGTATTTCATTTTCAAAACTCTTTAAGCTTTTCTTTCTAAAACCAATTCCATTCCATTCTTTTTCATTGCAGGAACCTATTTTGCATGCAATACTTGACCCTCTTGAGGGGTCCCAACTCAAATCATTTAAAATCATGCTTTAAAAATCATAAATTGGGTATCATGCCCAAAACCACACACAATCAACCATCTTATTCATTTATAGGGTCTAAAACCCAAATTCATGCCCAAATCCACTTATTTGGGTTCCATATTCCTCCATGTCATCTACATGGAGAAAACATCATTAACACATGCTTATTGTCCCTTTAAAACCTTTTATTTCCATTATTTGTGCCCATTTAATCACATGGGCCAAGGGATGAAAATGACATATCGAATTGGAATTCGGTATACCGAAAATCACTGATTCGGTATACCGAATTCCTTCGGTATACCGAAACCCCCTGTTTCGGTCGACTGAAAGATTTCAGTCTGTCAAAACCAGGGATCCTGGCATAATCTGTCAGGATTTCGGCATACCGAATGAGTTCGGCATATCGAATTCCCCGTAGATAGGGCACACCCCTGTTTCGAACGATGAAAATTTCTCAAAGTGGGAACCTCAATTGGACCTCCCAAACACACATCATAAATTACCATTAAACTTCAAAACCCCTCAAGTCATTAATCAAACCATCAACCACACATTTCACACGAAAATCACAAAGGGATGAAGCTCAAAAACGATTACTGTAGCTCTTATCCCAAAATCTCGTTTAATCCTACAAATTTTTCATCCTAACCACATGAAATCTATGTTTTCATGCATTACCACTCATTCTCATCAATTTTCCATCAAAGTGGGAACCTCAATCAGACATCCCAAACACACATTACAAATTACTATTAAATTATGGGGTATAGACTCTTGAGTCTACATCAAAACCCCTCAAGTCATTAATCAAACCATCAACCACACATTTCACACGAAAATCACAAAGGGATGAAGCTCAAAAACGACTACTGTAGTCCTCATCCCAAAATCTCGTCTAATCCTACAAATTTTTCATTCTAATCGCATGATATCTATGTTTTCATGCATTGCCACTCATTCTCATCAATTTCCCTAATTTTTCGTCATTTTCATGCATTTTTCCCACTTACTTAACCACAAAGAAACGAGGGACAGGGGTTGCGTACCTAGCTCAGCCTTCTGAGTAACCTCCTACACTCCAGCGAGCCTCCTCGTGCCCACAGTGAAGCTTCCTCATCCGGAAAACCTCACAAGCCACCTCCTCCTCAGTCACACGTCGCTCTTCCTTTTCTTCTCCTCTCTCTGTTTACCTTCCCTCTCCTTGCTTGCTTGCGCCTTCCTTTATCCTCTCCTCCACCCACGTCGCGTCGGCCGTCCATCGTGTCGGAAGAGATGGCGAGGCATGGGCTGGCGTCGTTGGTGGCACGGGTCGGGGAAGGGAAAGAAGGAGACGGGGTTGGTGTGGGCTCGTGAGAGAGAGAGAGAAGAAAAAGTAAAAGAAGGAAAGAAAAGGAAGAAAAGGCAGGCATGTAAACCGAGACGACTGTGCATCCTCAAACCAGACTCCACCTTGGTCCCAAATCACAAACAGGAGCACAGCAAGCCAACCACAAGCTCACACATCCAAGAAACAAGAGATTATTCATTAATAAACCATTTATACAATATTACAATTAATTACATGGTTTACAAATAAAAATGGATAATCTGGCCCAAATGTCACAAAGATATTTGGCATTTTCATTTGCATCTTATGCATTCATCTTTTTTTTGGTTTGTTTGTAGCTTTCCTTATCTTTCCCTTAAAAGACTAGTTGGCGACTCCGACTTTTTGTCTTATCTTATCTTACACCTTCGCCATCTTGGCATGGCTGTGGCCTCCTCCTTCTAGTGCGACTCCGTGCCAGATTCCTAAGTGGGCATGGTCACAGAACTGGTGACTCCGCTGGGGATTAGCAGATTTAGCTTTTAGGTTAGTTACTTTCTGCTTGCTTTCTGAGGCTTTGGCATCACATGTTTGCTTGTTTGCCTTGCTTGTGCTTGTTTGCTTACTTAGCATGCCTTTCACACTTTCTTTTACACATTTTCTCTGTCACTGCACTCACATACTATATGTCTTGCCTTTTGATTTGATGGATGTTTTCTTTTCACAATCATGATGCCACAACACTCGCACATGCCATGATCATGCCTTTTGCTTGTTGTTTGCTTGCTTGTGTGCCTTACTTGTGTGTTTTCTTCTCCTTTCGCATTTGACATGAATAGGAGAGTAGAGACATGTTTAGTTTCCCCTTCTGGTTTAAAATAAAACACACAAACTCAGAGAAAACAATCAATAAAGCAAAACTAGAGACCAATTCAAACTCTTTCCCCTCTTGTTGATAAAGCGCAAGTAAAAGACACAAAAGCATATTGCATGATTGGTCATATAGGGCATGCATCTTCTCCTTTGAGTTCACCTACGGTTTGTGAAGGACAATTCTGGTAGCCCTTTTTATAGCTTTGGCCTAGGGCGTGTTGGTAGGTTGTCTCCCCTTATCCAGGGTCGTGTCGGTGTTAGTAAAGGGTACAGCTCCATGCTACTGTAGGAGATGAGGCCACCAACGCACCACCCGTTCACTACTTGCGCTTTGGCCAGGATTTAGAGAGGGGACCTTTCTTTCTGGCCTAAGTCGGAGACCCATTTACCCATGTGTGATCCCAAAGTAAATGGCCTTTTAGGAAACACTTAGTTGGTGAGAGAGCATATTAGTTGCATTCATATGCATGCGTGCCATTCATGCCACCCTAATAACATTGCATCTGTGTCTTGTTTTACTCACATCAGGTTTCCCTGATTCTTATTTCTCTTGTCTAGGTTATTGTGTGGGTTCCTCTGCCGAAGCTCGAGAGTCCTCGTTCTCTGTTCCCCCTTTGGTGAAAGATCTTGATCATCCTCTCTCGAGCTACCCGTCGCCGTCGACGATTGCTCGTCCTAGGACCCACCCTTTGTCCTATCACCGTAGTTCAGTTCTCACTCACTCCCGTTCTGCCATGGCCCAACATCTTTGTGAGCCTTTGACTTCTGCTTCTCCAGAGGTGATTGTCTCCTCGGTCCCTCCTTTGACATTGACCTCTTCCGCCTCTGTCACTCTTCCCGACAGTCGTTTCCTGATAATCAAGAATCCTTCGGGTATCGAAAACTGGCAGGCTCATTCCACTACAAAGCCTGTTATCGAGGCCGTCGCTGTGACAGCCGTACGCATTTCGGAGACCCCACCTCTAACTTATCCCCTAGTTGGATCTGTTACTTTTGGCACCTAGTCGTCTGTGGTGACATCTTTGATAGGAACTCTCCCTGCTGGACAGTCGGGAGTCCAACCTCCTCTTGGATCCTCTGTGCCTTTGACCTTCACCTCCAGTGCTGCTATTGACGGGTCCCATGTCCTCCACACTCAGTAGTTTCTTGAGCTTGCTCAAAAGCTTCAGGGCATGGGCTTCTATATCATTCCAACTCCTGCTGCTCCCCCTACTGGTCTAGAAGTCCCTTTGTTGCCTTCCCTTACATGTCATATTGCACCCATTGCACCGCCTCCCCAACCATCGCCCTAGCTCCTCGTGGCCTCGACGATGGTGGGACCGACTCTGCCTGCAACACCCCCACTAGTTACCACACAACATGCCTCCTATGCACTTGGTGGCCAGCCTTTAGGCGTGGCAAGGGTGCTGCACCCTCAGAGCTCATTCCCTGGATCTGTCCTAGGACCGCAGCTGCACCTAGCTCACACTGCACCCCACTTAGTTCATCATACATCTCCCTCTCTCTCCTTGCATCAGAATCAGGTTGCTGCATATACCCCACAACACTTTACACCAGTGCATGGGTACGCTAGACATCGTGCACTGACACCAATAGACGCGATGGTGGATCTGAAGGAGCACCTCGGTGCAACCCATACGACGTACGCAGGACCCACCCCAGCTGCACCACTCTCAACGGTAGTGACCTCCTACGCCCTCCATGCTAGAATGGGTGATCTCGAAAAAGCACTTCGACAAGTGTGGGGTGGAGACTGCTAGTCATACCAATTCTGGGACCTCAATTATTTGCTAGAGGCAACTCTCCCACCGAACTTCCAAGTCTCGGATTTTGAGAAATACAATGGTAAAAGTTGCCTTATCTCACACTTGAGGGCATACTGCGGAGATCTCGCGCAGCTTCAGGCTGACGAGAGGTTGTTAATTTGGTTCTTCTAGAAAAGTCTGACCGGCCCCACATTGAAGTGGTTCACTTCCTTGGATATGGCTCGGATAAAGACTTGGAACGACCTTAGCTAGGCGTTCTTAGAACAATACTCCTTTAATCTCGACTTGGTCCCTAAGCATGAGGACGTTGCCGCCACCAAGAAGAAGCACCAAGAGCCATTTGGGGAGTATGTTGGATGTTGGCGTGCTTTTGCCTCAAAGGTTCGAGATAGACCCTCGGATGTGGAATCTATCGAGATGGTTATCCGAGAAGTGCAACCAGCTACCGAGGCTCTACTTAGCATACAGCCTATCACCACATTTGCATCACTGATCCGAGCTGGTGCTCGTGTGGAAAGCTCACTACGTAGTGGTAGTTTCCCCACACTCACCGTATTCACCACGCAGGTTGCCTCTCCTGCTTCCATCCCAGGAACAAGCAGCAGCGGCAACACCAACAATGGTGTGAACAACAACTCCAACCAAAGAAGAGACCCTCCCCGGAACGCCGTTGCATACATCAAGTCCCCTACAGTGCCTATCAACACAGGACTTCCAGTTCAGCAGCAATTAGTTTATGCACCCACTCATCGGGCACCACGCACCTCCCACATCACCACCACCGTCGAGCTAATATACCCCGTTGTATCGGCAAGGCAAGGATCATACCAGGGATAGGCATGATCACACCGCCCAGTGCGCCAATTCATGCCTTTGGTCGAGTCCCTGAGCGTCGTCCTCCCAAAGGTATAGTCACTCTTGAAGTTTTCAGAGGTCCTCCCACTGCTACATCCATTGCTGGGGTGGTCCAAAGCGGATCTGTTCTGCAATTTCCATAACGTCGTGGGCATGCGATGGATAGTTGTTTCTCACTCCGAAATGCCATTCAGGATTTGATTGACCGTGAGGTCATTATCATTCACACCCTGCAGGCAGGGTCTATGCCTACACCAGCGGAAGCATTTGCATCCGTCCCTATTCCCCCTAGCATTGTTAGCTAACCTCTCCTTGAGCACGGCCGTCCAGGCACGCTAGGGACCTCTGGAATTCACGCCATCCTTCCTACCCGGTTCAACACTTCCACGCTGGACCCTTCGGATTTGATCCATGATTCCTCTGTTCCATTCCTACTATCCTTGTATCACTCCTTTGTCGAGGGTTCAAGATCCACCGTGAACATGATCCAACTCTCCGCCAGACCGGAGTATTCAGCAACTTCGTCAACACGACCACCCTCACCAGGAACCCTACTAGCACAATCACCCTCGCCAACCACACTAGTGACCCTACTAGCACAACCTCCTCCATCCATAGAACCATTCACTTTGCTAGCCCATTCCACCGTGTAGTTTCCCCTGCCTGTATCCCCACCAGTTTTTTCGGCAACAAGCCTACCCCCTACCCGACCAGAATTGGTCACCAGAACACTGGTGGTCGTTTTGACCCGAGACACCCATCGCGTGTCCTATGACTATGCCGTAGAGATGTGCGTGGAGGTTACTCACTCGGGAAGGGTGTATAGGGCCCCAGCTCCTATACCCAAACCAACTCGACCCATAGTAGCTCCACCACCATCGAAAAGCCAGTCAGTGAAGTCTACCACAGAAGAAAGTTCAGCCAAATCCTCTGCCATCACAGCCAAACCCGTGGCCGACATCACTGCTCAACTTAAGAAGGTCAAGGCCGATATTTCCATCCAGGACTTGATCCACACTTCAGCTGAGCACTAAGAAGCCTTCCCTCGGGTTTTCAGGCGGCCCATGTATCCCCCACCATAGAGCCTGCAGCCCTAGAAATGATGGTAGGCATGATTGCCACACCTCAAGTTATCTCCTTCACTTCCCAAGAGTTACCTCTGGCAGGGATCAATCACAACCAGCCCCTGTTTGTAACGATACAGTTCAAGAACTTCCGCATCCCCCTCACTTTGGTTGATAATGGCACAGGCGTGAACGTCTGCCCCTTGCGCACAGCAAGCAAGCTTGGATTCAAGGCCGAGGATATTATGCCAAAAGTGAAAGGGATGACGTCGTTCAACAACACGCATCACAATGCATTGGGCTTGTCAGTAATCCCCCTTGTCATTGGCCCTGCTGAGTTCAATGTGGAATTTTACGTTGTGGACCTTGAACCCTCGTTTAATCTCTTGCATGGGCACCCTTGGCTCCATAAGCATCAAGTCCTCCCATCGACTCTCTATCGCATTATCAAGTTCAGCTGGGGCGATAACATTGTCACCGTCATGGCTAAAAACTTTGAGAAGGAGAAGGTCGATACTGTTTCAACCCTGTCCCACCTGGCTATCCACTTTGAATCCAAGCCTTCAGATGTTCTCTTCGGGGTTAATCGGTTTGAGTCGGTTAATTTCATCCCTGAATGTGAGCGTGGTAGCTACCCACCTATTCGTAGCAATCCTTCCAGGATGGTCAAGAATCTTTGTCACCGATGGGGATATGAGAATGGGGTGCCACTCGAAAAGTACAACCAGGGGATTGTCGAGCCCGTTGCTGCCGAGGAGTGGAGAAAGCGAGAAGGACTTGGTTATGAGTAGTCACCTCAGGTTACAGAACTCCTCTCCCACTCACTTTGTCAGTGCAGGGACCCTCAATCCATGTCAAGGTCCATGCACAGCAGTGCTACAACGAGGCACTCCGTCAAGCATGATTGAGTGGGTAGGCATTGAGGATTACTATTTCGAAGAAGAGGCCACAGTAATTTCAGTTCCTACCACAGCCGTTCTAGCCCCAACTACAACAATCCTTACCATGGCAGTTTCAGTTCCAACCACAGTAATTCCAGCCCCAACCGTGGTGGTTTCAGTCTCAACCACAGCAGAGGCAGTTCTCACCATAGTAACTCCAATTCTAATCGCAACAAGTTCAGTCTTGACCACAACAGTTCCAATTCTAGCCATCGCATCAGTTCCAACATCGGTTCTAGTGCCAACTACCACACTAGGCATAGCATCCGTCACAGTCACAACAGCTTCCGTTGCAGCATCAGTCCCCATGGTTGCCACAGCAACTGCGTTAGTTCCTCGTCACAGTCATAGTCCCAGAGATGGCAATTTCAGCTTCATCTACAATGCCAACCATAGTTCCAATCATAGTGCCTGCCTAGATTTAGTTGTCGGCCTGGAGTACCAACCCTTGCACCAGCAACGACCAGAAGTCTGCATATTACGTGGATCTTGCCTCCGATGAGGATGAGGGAGCAATCGCAGAGGCACAGATCGACGAGATGGTTCAGGACATGGAAGTTTTGTTTCAAGAGTAGCTTGCCATGTTAGCAGAAGATGCCATAGAGGAAGTGAGGCGTCGAAAAAGCAAAGCAGCAATGATTGAAGCAGTCACTCCCTAGTCGTAGGAAACTCAGGGCCATTCCGCTATCATGGTTCTGAAAGACGAAAACGAGCCAACTTACTCTAGACCAGACAAGTTAATCACTCAGCAGTTGGGAGGCGGGTCTAGATGGTATCAACGACCTAGACCTCACCTTAAGCAAGGAAGGAGTAAAAAAAGACCTTAAGCTAAGCTCAGGGAAGAACGCAGGCAGCATCACTCTCATCAGTCAGTAGCAGGACAATTGCCAATCAGCAATACCCTTTGTAAATAGTAGAGAAAACCCAAAAAAAATTAACAATAAGTGAAGAAGTAGCATCAGAGAGGTAGGAAGAATTCGACCCAAAGGAAGATACAGAGCATGATGACACAGAGATCGTCCGCCTCCAGTATAAGAATACAAGAGTCAGTGTAACTCTCCTTTAGTGCTGAGCGGGCCAAGCGGCAAAGCAGATTTGCACTTTCGATACAGTAGACTCTACTTTTCAAAAGGAGATTTTATCTGAGCTCGTGGCCTATGAAGAGGAGGATAACACTGGTGCACATGAAGATGGTGACGCGCCAATAGAATTTCCACACTATGATGATGACCCAGAAGGCCCGAATCTCCATGTTGAAGAAGAGATGGAGCTGGTAAACATCGGAACCACTGACGACGTCAAAGAATTGCACATCAGTGCTAAAACCACCCCATAGGCTAGGGAGGAATTTGTTGCCCTCCTCAAGGAGTACATGGATGTCTTCACTTGGAGTTATAGCGATCTAGTCGGCCTGGACATAGAGGTAGTAGTGCACAATCTACCATTGAAGCCAGATGTCAAGCCTGTCAAGTAGAAGCTCATAAGATGGCGACCCTAGTGGTTGCTTAAACTTAAGGAGGAGATCATGAAGCAACATGAAGTGGATTTCCTCAAGGTCGTCCTCTACTCGGAATGGCTTGCAAATGTTGTCCCAGTGTTGAAGAAAGATGGACGGGTTCGCATGTGCATTGATTATGGAGACCTCAACAAAGCGAGCCCCAAGGACGACTTCCCACTACCCCACATTGATGTTCTGGTAGACAACACAACTGGCCATAAGATGCTATCATTTATGGATGGATTCTCAGGCTATAATCAGATCAAAATGGCAGAAGAAGATATGGTTAAGACATCATTCATTACCCCGTGGAGAGTCTTCTGCTACAAGATGATGCCATTTGGACTCAAGAATGTAGGGGCTACGTATCAAAGAGCTCTGACAGTACTATTCTACGACCTTGTGCACCAAGAAGTTGAGGTCTATGTTGACGATATGATAGCTAAGCCCAAAGAGCCTGAAGGTCATCTAGCCTGCCTGAGGAAGCTATTCGACTGTTTGCGGAAGTACAAGCTTCGTCTCAATCCCAGTAAATGTGCCTTCGGGGTTTTATCCGGCAAGCTTCTTGGCTACATCATCAGCTAGAGGGGAATTGAGGTCGATCCAACTAAAGCTCGAGCCATAATTGACATGCCTCCCTCCACTACAGAGAAAGAAGTCAAAGGATTGTTGGGACGTCTGCAATATATCAGCCGGTTCATCGCTCAGCTCATACCAATCTGTGAACCGATCTTCACGCTCTTGAGGAAGAATGCACAGATCAGTTGGAACAAAGAGTGTCAGGTAGCGTTTGACAAGATCAAGCATTTACTGGCCAGACCTCTTGTTTTGGTCCCACCAGTGCCAGGACGACCCCTACTTCTCTATCTATCAATGACCCAACATTCCATGGGAGTAGTCTTGGGCCAGCATGATGAATCCGATCGTAAGGAGAGGGTGATATATTATTTAAGCAAGAAGTTTAATGATTGCGAGGCTAGGTACACTACTATAGAGAAAATCTACTTGTCTCTCGTTTAGGCAACCCAGCGCCTAAGACATTATATGATGGCATACCCGGTCTTGCTACTTTGTCGCCATGACCCTATGAAGTATTTGTTCCAGAAGCAGACACTCGTAGGGCGGTGTGTCAAGTGGTAGGTGTTGTTGTCTCGATATGATATCACCTTTGTCACACAAAAATCCGTAAAGAAACAAGTAGTGGCAGACCACCTAGCCGAGCTACCTTTACTAGAATATTAGCCCTTGCAGACTCAATTCCCAGCTGAGGATGTGTTGTTCGCCATGGATGACGATGACGAGCCAGAGGAGGCCAATGAGAAGAGTCAGTTGCACCTATACTTCGACAGTGCAGTCAAAAAAAGAGGAATGGGTATTGGTGCCGTACTGGTAACTCCCCAAGGACAGATGACTCCCTACGCTAGAAAATTAAACTTCAAGTGCACGAATAACGAAGTTGAATATGAAGCGTGCATATTAGGACTTCAAATGGCATTGGAGCATAGTGTCTACATGTTACATGCACGTGGCGATGCCATGCTAGTCATTGCGCAGGTCAATAGTGATTGAAAGACTAAAGACCAGAAGCTCACCCAATACCATGCTCATCTTATGAAACTCATGGCAGAATTTCAAGAGGTTCACTTCTCTTTTATGAATAAAGCCAAGAATGCCTATGCAGATGCCTTGGCGACCTTAGCATCTTGGCTCTCAGTACTAGAAGACCGCGTAGTGGAAGTATCAGTTACGTGTGCATAACAGTCGACCCACAGCATGAATACAGAGGAAGTAGACACAGTAGAAAAGCTTCCATGGTACCATGATATCAAGGTCTTCCTAAAGTCAAGGAATCTCCCAGCCAGTGCCTCAACCACAAACAAGAGAACCATGGCACGACTGGCATCCAAGTACGTAATGGGTGCAAGACACCTATACAGAAGGTCCTACAACCAAACATTGTTGCACTACGTAGACAAGAAAGAGGCTGACATATTAATGCTTCAAGTACACGCAAGAGTCTGCGGCCCGCATATGAATGGAGTGCTCTTCGCCAAGAAGATTATGCTGTAGGATTATTTTTGGTCAACCATGGAGGCAGATTGTTATCAGTTTGTGCGTAGATGCCATAATTGCCAAATACATGGGAACTTTATTCACGAGCCTCCACAATCGCTGCACAACATGTCCTCACCATGGCCCTTTTCCACTTGGGGAATAGATGTCATTGGAGCCATTCATCCCATAGCCTCTAAAAGTCATCACTACATCCTGGTAGCAATCGACTACTTCACGAAATGGGTGGAAGCGGCTTCCTACAAGACAGTTACTGTAGCAGCAACGGAGAAATTCATTAGAAACAACATCATAGCTCGATACGGGGTTCTGCACTCCATTATCTCTGTGACCATGCCAGTGGAACCCCTGGGCGCGGTTCACCAAACCTTACTCCGGTGTGCGGAAACACACTGGGAGGTTCGATACAGTCACGGCGAAAATGGTGAATCCGGAGGAAGAGACAAGACTCGGAAACACCAAAGGGAAAACAAAAAGGATAAGGAAAGGAGTCGCCACCT
>JAMKQA010047260.1:0-14587 GCA_024699735.1 Posidonia australis | reverse complement strand
ACAGAGCAGATATTTTCTGTGACAGTCTCAGTGCCATTTGTTTGACAAAGGACAACGTGTTTCATGACCGTACGAAACACATTGATGTCAGGTATCATTTTCTCAGAAGTGAAGACAGAATCAGGATATTGAAGATCAACACCAAAGACAATCCAGCAGATATGTTCACAAAAGGTATGATAGAGAGTAAGTTCAAACATTGCTTGGACTTGCTCAATGTTTATGGCTGCAACTGACCCTTCGTGGGTCCTGATAGAGAGGCTAGCTCAAGGTGGAGATTAAATTCAAGTCAAGGTGGAGATTGTTGAATATGACTTGAATTATGATTGTAATTAGGGGCAACTTAGTCATTTGGACCTAGTATATATATGTTCGGGTTCCCATTGTTATGACCAATACCCTTTTGTATCTTCAATTACACATAGTAAAGAACGGCCTCTCCATCCGTGGACGTACCCAATTCGGAGAACCACGTAAATCTCTGTCTTGTGTGTTTGTGTTTGTTGCTTGGTTTGGATTTGGACAGATACTTTCTCTTCTCCCCACGCACAACAAATCTCATCCAAACGCATCCTAAAACTATGAGCTGGCGAATATAGACATTTTGTTTCCGATTTTTTAGAAATTTTCTTGCTATTTTGTATTTCATGTCCACATGACCAGGTGATCTATATCTATATGTTTTTCATTTAATCTAGTCTTTTTCAATCGAATATGTAGAATGTTTACGCAATTCTTTAGTTTTACTAGCTAAAACTACGAGTTAGTGATACACGTTGTTTTAGTTTAGTTTTTTTTTGTTTTGAAAATTTTATTCCTCTATAACGTGATCGCCTACATGACAAGATGGTCTTTGTCTACAAGTTTGATTTAATTTGGTCCTTTTCCAATCGAATTAGTAGAAATTTGATGTGATTCTTTAGGTTGATTCAAACTTCAGCGAGTCTATATACATATTTTTTTTAAGATTTTTTGAAAATTTCATTCTCTATGGGACAATTGTATTTCACATCACATAACTAGATAATCTGTTTTTATGGGATTACAATCTAATACATCTCTTTTTAAGGATTAAGGTAATCCTTAAAAACGTTACGTGATTCTTAAATTTGACTAAAACAATGAGTTAGTGTATATATATATATTTTTTAGATCTTTTTTGAATTTTTTATTTTCTATAAGATAAATTTTTTTTTTTTACGTCCACGTGACTAGACTTAGACGATCTCTATGTACAAGTTTTTAATGTAATTTAGTATTTTTAAGTCCAATGTGATTCTCTGGTTTGACTAAACAGTGAGCTAGGAAACAAAAATTGTAGGTCATTAATAAAATAAACCCAAAAAAACGTATGGTTAACTCTAATAAGGCCGAAGTATAGGTTGTCATATCAAATCTAGCGTGAAGTAGAAGAGTTTATGTCTCAACTTATCCGCACGTTGATGGTTAGCAAGAAAACTTTTTGATTGGATTCATGAATCAGAAAGCACCATGAAACAAACTTCACGCATAACCACTTTCTAGTAGATTTGAGTAGATATTTTTAGCATATTTTCTTATGCTATTGAAGGTATTATAAAGAGAAGAAGGCTGTGCCATGGAGTTTATTAAGCTCATACGTGTAAAAGCCACCCTGCGCATTCGTGGCAATGCAGAGGCCACATAAAAATCTTAAACATGCACATACATAATAATTATCGATGGAGGAGAGTTTTCAGGTGAGATCAGTCTGCACTTACTTACATCATCTATGCATGAAAAGTGTAGTGGACCTCACATTGCATTGTTGTTCATGTGTGTGGAGTGTTTCTGGTGTGATCACATTGCATTGGAGGACCACATGCATGCATGTTTGTGGCCACCATAATATGACGATGTGACACACATTGGACAGCTCGAGGTAGCTGGTCTATCATCATCGTCATCGTCATGGTTCATGCATCTTGGTGTTTACCGTACGTTCATGTGCATGCATGGGCTTACTTTTCCACCGCCGCTTCTCCCACTTGACGTAAGTAAATACGTACGTAACGTGCCGTGAGCTTCCAGCTCGCAGCATGAGGCCGACGCCACCATTGACCGGAATATAAACGGATCTGAGGACCGTGGGCCTTAATGTACTTCCAAGATTGTGGGCCTAATACTCGCACCGGATGCTGCGTGTTGACCAGCATTTATGATTTCCATTGTTCTTAACTCGATTAAGATGGAAGAAATAATGTAAACGTTTACTCAGATGATGTTTTTGAAACTATAATTTTTAATCAAAAGTTATTATACTACGGTTTTTCTGTCGCGATGGCCTTTTTTAAGTTTAAACCACAAAAAGATGAAACCCGTGATGAACACTAAAAGGTTCAGTTTTTCTTTCTCATTTTTTGCCTGAACCCAAAAACGCATGCATGCATATGCATGATTGCATGATCTCAACGGCAGCCGGCGGGAACGTCCAAACCCTCTGCACACTCCTCTCAAGATGCGCACACGCCCTCCAGATCAACCAATGCCACGCCCACCTCCTCACCTCTGGCCATCTCCCCTTGGCCACCTCCGCCTTCCTCCACAACCACCTCATCCGAGCCCACGCAAGAACCCCCATACCCCAGGCCTCCATCTCCCTCTTCATCCACCTCCTCCGCTCCAGCCTCTCCCCTGACTCCCACACCTTCCCCGCTCTCCTCAAGGCCTGCTCCCTCCTCCATTCCCCTCCCCACGGCCTCTCCGCCCATGCCCACATCCTCAAGTCCGGGTTCTCCACGTACCTCTACGTCAACAACGCGCTCATCCATTTCCACTCCGTTATCGGAGATCTGGCCGGCGCGAGGAGGTTGCTCGAGTCTGGTGATTCTGTTGAGGTGGATGTTGTTTCGTATAACACCATGATTAGCGGGTACGTGAGAGGTGGGGATCTGGGGAGTGCGCGGAAGCTGTTCGATGGAATGCCGGGGAGAGATGAGGTTTCGTGGAGCGCGATGATTGCCGGGTATGTGCAGGCGGGAATGTCGAAGGAGGGGTTGTTGGTTTTCGGGGAGATGCAGGGTGAGGGGGTTAGGCCTGGCCAGGGGACTTTGGTGAGTGTTTTGGCGGCTTGCGCACATTTGGGGGAGTTGGAGCAGGGGAAGTGGGTGCATGGGTATTTGAAGAGTAGAGGGATTGGGATCAATTTGTTTATTGGTACTGCTTTGGTAGATATGTATTGTAAGTGTGGGGAAATGGCGTTGGGGTTGGAGGTATTCGAGGGTATGTTGGAGAAGAACTTGTTGGCTTGGACGACAATTATTAAAGGTCTAGCGATGCATGGTCAGGGCATGGAGGCGTTGAATCTTTTTTATGAGATGGAGAAGAATTCGGGTTTGGTGCCCGATGACATTGCATTTTTAGGGGCTCTCTGTGCATGCACACATGCTGGGTTGGTGGATGAAGGTCGACGGATTTTCGATTCCATGAGTAGACTGTATGGTATTGAACCAAAGCTAGAGCATTATGGTTGCATGGTCGATTTGTTGGCACGGAATGGACTGTTGGATGATGCTATGGCTTTGGTGCAGAGTATGCCAATGGAGGCAGATGCACTCATTTGGGGTGCCCTCATGGCAGGTTGCAGGTTTCATGGGAATGTTGAGTTGGCCGAGGTTGCGGTGAAGCACCTGATTAAGTTGGAGCCTGACCACAGTGGAGTATATGTACTTTTGGCAAACATATATGCTTCTTCTGGTAGGCACGAAGATGCTAGAAATGTGAGACTTCTAATGAAGACAAAGGGAATGGAGAAGACCCCTGGTTGTAGCCTTATTGAATTGGAAGGAACCGTTCATCGGTTCTTGGTTGGCGACACATCACATCCCCAAATGGATGAAATCTTGATGAAGTGGGGAGAGATTGACAGGCTTATAAGATTGGAAGGTCATGTCCCAGACAAGAAGGAAGTGTTGCTTGATGTGGATGATGAGGAAAAAGAAGAGATGCTTTTGCATCATAGTGAGAAGTTGGCAATCGCTTTTGGATTGCTCAAGACAAGTCCAGGGATGACTATCCGTGTAGTGAAGAACCTTAGAGTGTGTACTGATTGTCATCATGCCACCAAATTCATTTCAAAAGTTTATGATCGGAAGATCATTGTTAGAGATCGTACACGTTTCCATATCTTTCAAGGTGGCAGTTGCAACTGTAATGACTATTGGTGATGTTCTCTCATTCTTTCCAATACTTACTAGTTAGTATCTCAATAAATGTCTCTTGTAATTCATTTGTCAGTCAATCTCCCTAAACAGTTCCATGATATCACTTGTACTTTAAAAAAAATCTAACAAATTTTGCAGTGTGTACCGTTATAGTCCAGGCATTGCACAATGTTTAGGCAGTATCAATTAATGGTAGTTGATGCCTGACCCAGAATGTCTTCTTGGTACTTGATTACGTGGAATAAAATGCATTTTCAACAGTGATTAGTTCTTGTGAAGTTAGAGTGTCACCAACTCATGTGAATAAAATTTAATCAGCAGCAGAAGCTAATGCTCTGCATGCTTATTACTATTGTGTGATTTTCTTCGGGTTTTTTTTCCCCTTTTGAGTTCCAGGACTTGGTACTTGAACTTGCTTCAAAGAACTCACTGCTTTTTCTGGTACGTGAACTTCCAGAGTTCAAACAACAATACCAACTATCAAGGTACACCTGGAGTTTAATTTTCTTTACATCACAAATTGTTGCATAAAATAAGTTACTCCTGAAATGAATTATAATTATAAATTGTAGCCACTTTCCTGATATCTTCCATGAGTCACAAATTATTGGACTAGTCATAATCCCACTTTTCTGCTGTTGTGAAGTCAAAATTTGAACAATATATTTAGTTTAAGAAAAAAAGTCATTTTCAAAGTGGATTCAGATTATAGACAGTAAAATAGTCGCCTCATGTGTCATGAAGTCTCTCTTCCATCTTTGTTCTCATATCAAGCACATTAGTACAAAAAACAATTGAATACATCACATAGGACTTGCAGATTCCCTACTTACACCTCAATCTCAGTCATCCATGTAGACGGTCTCTTGCTTGAACAAACCACCAAACACCTTTCTCACCTCTGGCTTTGTCTCCATTCGTTCCCTTGTTTTTGGCTTAGGTGGAGCTGCCTTCTTGACACCCATCCTCTGTGGAGGCAAATTTCGTGCCTTCACCTGTCCTCTGACAGTGGCAATTTGTACTTTAGGCTCAGCATCTGCCACCTTCTTTACTACTGCTAATTGTGAGCTAAATTTTTCCCATGACAACTCACTCCCAAGATCCTTCACCTTGGAGAATAGGCCCTCCAAAGGAGCACCTGTAGCATCTGTCTCTTGTGGTGTTTCCTCTGCAATGCTTGCTGTCTGGGCTCCTCGCTTAGACAACTTCGTCACATCTTCCTTGAGCTTCTTTGTGGCATCGGCTGCCTCAAGATCTTTCTTGGAGACTATCAGTGCCTCTTCCTCAGCCTTGGCCTTTGCCAAGGCTTCTTTGTATGCATTCCTCCTCCCGTCTACCGGAATTGAGCTGAGGTAAATGATTTATGTTGAACTTCATAGTTTGAAACTATTTACCACATAAGGCAGGTGGAGTAGAAGAAATAAACACATAACACTATATCAGAGAAAAAAAAACAATTACTTATCAAAGACGTTTTACCATATCATAAACAATGTATTGTGATTATCACAAGGCCAAAGCAAAAGATGATGTTGTACGACATAAACAATACTCAAAACAGAAAATTGATCTCTAGTTCATAAGTTCATTAACTTACCCTATATATATCAACCAAGTACTGAATTTTGTTAGACAATAACTAGTAAGTTTTAGTGTTTAATAAAAACTCATGTATTTTGATAACCGATAAACTCAAGTTTCTAATACCTGAAGAGTTCATCCATCGACTTTGAAGTTGCTGATGGACTTGCACAAACTTCAACAACCTGAAACATTATAATCAGTAGGTCATAGGCACTTCAATGTTGCATTAGCATCTAGATTTGAAAATTGATTGCAAATAACTTATTGCACAATTAATAATTGTTAAAATATGAAAATCCAACTTAAAATCATTTGACAATAAGGGAATTTATCTATATGTAAACACGAGTTCATTAACTACAATTTTTCAATGTGAGACTATTCCAAAACTCTTCCTCAATTGTGGTCTCTTTTAGGTCTTGCAAGTGTTTCTTTTATATGTTAGTGGATGTGTATGGATGTAACCTAAATGGACCTCTTTTTAGCTCAAACATCATGTTAAAATATAAACATCTAACTCAAAACAAATTGATAATAAGTAAAGGAATCTATCTATATATAATCACAAGTCTAATTCCTGTATTTTCTAATATTGGATTATTCCAACAATAATATCTAATTCTTCATGTTAGAGTTCTAGTTTATGTTATATCCTTAGTATATAGGTTAATGGGTAACTAGATATCCATTTAGTATATAGGTCTCCTTACTCATCATATATATATGTACTCTTCTCTCTTTGTTAGCAATAATAATAGATTATCTTTGCCCTAATAACATGGTATCAAGAGCTTAGGGTTTTTAACCTTAAAAAAAAAAAAGGGGGACAGCAGCCACCACTGGCCACCGTCCAGGCCCTCCCGTCGCCTCCCGTCAATTCCTCCCCTCCCGTCGGTCAGCCAGCAGGCCGATGCAATCTCTCAGGCACTCCCTTCACACCGGCAACCCCCTTCAGCCCCTCTCCAAGCTCTTCTATCGGCAATTCTCTCCTCTTCCGCCGCCGGTTGCCACTCCGGCAGCCACCAAGGGCATCGACGGCCCCATCCTCTCGTTGGAAAGGGCTATTCAACCCTGGTATGTCTTCCATTCAGTAGGTAAGCCATGTGTTAGGTCCCTTAGTCTCCTGTTTTCATTGTTCGTGGGTGGATACGTGATATCTACTGGTATTTAAGCCTTCGGATTACGTGGCGGTGTTCTCGGTAAGCTGTTGCTACATGTTTTCTCGAAGATAATCATCTATTGAGCTTGTTTCTTCTGTGTTTCTGTAAATTTCAGACCTTATATTATTCTGTTATTATGGCTACTCGTGAACTTCTTGTCAAGAATTTCAATGAACATCTGAAAAATTGAATGGCAAGAATTATTTACTCTGGTCACAAAATTTTGAGACGTTTATTATTGCACATAGAAAACTCAGTCATCTCACCAAACTGTCTTGAGATAACAAGGATGCTACATGTAATGATTGGTTCGTCGATGATGCAGTTATTATCTCTTGGATGGTAAACAGCATGGAGCCTTCTATAGCTAGAGAAGTTATGATGCTGAGACCAACCAAGAAGATATGAGATACTCTTCGTCTCACCTACGGTCATGAGAAGAATATATCCAGAGTTTTTGAGGTATATGAGCAGCTCTTCACTTTTCGTCAGGGAGACCATTCTGTTTCAGAGCACTTTACATTGTTACGTGGTTTACTAGATGAGCTTGAAGTACATCAACACTTGACGGTTAATATTACATAGATGAGGTAGTATCAAGAAGAACTAACTGTGGCCATTTATCTTTTGAACCTATCTCTTGAGCTCAGCTCTAAGATCAGAGGACAAATTTTAAGAGCTGACAGTGTACCAGATTTGCAGATCACTTTTGCACATGTTCTACGTATCTCTACAACCACTCCTTCAGTTTCTGAGCAATCAACCATGGCAGCTACACGTGGTTGTGGACGTGGTGACACTTGTGGAGGGAGTCGTGGTCACGCAGACGCTGAAGGACGTTCTCGTTGTACTCATTGTAGCAGGATTGGTCACCGGGTTGAGAGGTATTGGGATTTACATGGACGATCTAGTTTTTCTTCATCTACACATGTTACTACTAAGTCCCCACCAAACACTTCCATTAGTGAGGAGTCGACAATTACTATCTTACAGGATGAATATGACAAACTCCTACAGTTAAAGGTCACCGACTCCTCCGCCACTACCTCTTACTCCATTTTCACAGGTACTAGTGCTCTCCTAGCTTCCAAGGATCCCTCCTGGATAATTGATTCCGATACCTCCTCCCACATGTCAGGTACAAAAAACTTATTTATTTGTTTGTCATAGTTGTCAGATATTCGGTATTTGGCCATTGCTGATGGTTAGTCTTGTCCTGTTTCTAGAGAAGAAGTTGTGTAGGCTTCTTCTCAGATCTCTCTTGATAAAGTTTTATATGTGTCTGATTTTCCTGTCAATCTTCTATCTATTAGTGCTATTACAAAACAACTTTGTTATTGTGTAACCTTTTTTTCTTTCACTACACTTTTCAGGATATGTAGATGGGGAGGAGGATTAATTTGAGCCATAAGCGTGACAATGGTGTGTACCTGCTGGTCAATGACAAGATACCTTGGGGATTAGTGTCTGTGGTTTCTACATCAGAACTGTCTTCACTGTGGCACTATCGATTGGGCCATCTATCTCACTAGAAGTTACAATAGGCTTTACCATGGATGACTGTTTCTCCTTTTGAGTGTGAGTTGTGTCAGTTAGGAAAGCATCATCGTGCTTCCTTTCTTCAGTTGCGTCTGGTGTCTAGTTCAAATTTATTTGAGTTAGTGCATTATGACATCTGGGGACCTGTCAGAGTCTCGTCTGTGTCTGGTTATCGTTACTACATTGTTTTTATTGATGATTTTTCTAGAGTATCTTGGGTATATTTGTTAAAAGATCGTGGTTACATTTATGATGTATTCAAATTTTTCTTTCTGAAATAAAAAATCAGTTTAGTGTTACTCCCAAGTATTTGCGTACTAATAATGCATTGGAGTTTATTCAAAACAAGGTTGAACCTTATTGTGTATCTTTAGGCATCATACATCAAACCACTTGTCCACACACCTCCCAACAGAATGAGGTGGTAGAACGAAAGCACAGACATATTCTTGATGTTGCTCGTACTATTATGTTACACATGAAAGTTCCAAAATATCTGTGGTCTGATGTTGTTCTTACTGTCACCTATCTTATCAATAGGATGTCTTCTACCCATCTAAGGGGCAAGATACCTCTTCGGGGTCATAAAAAAAATGCCACGTTGTATTCCTTAACCCTCGGATATTTGAGTGTGTGGCTTTTGTCCAGTATCTCTCACCAAGTCTTGATAAATTTTCTTCAAGAGTCATCAAATGTGTGTTTCTGGAGTACTCCAGGACTTAACACGGGTACCGATGTTTTCATCCACCATCTGGTTGTTACTTTGTGTCTGCAGATGTCACCTTCTTCGAGTCCACGGGATACTTTTGTGATTCAAGTGTCTCGGAGGAGCCAACAGTTGAGCTTGTTCCTTTTACACTTATTGAGTCTAGTATTGGCACAACAGATCCATCTCGTCCCTTATAGGTATATCAACGACGGCAGAGACCACCAACTCCACCAGCTGTAGAACCAACTTCCTCCTCAAATGCAGATCGACCTCCAAATGATCTTCATCTTCCTATAGCTCTTCGAAAAGGTAGTCGTTTTTCCACCTCTCATTCAATCTCCAATTTTGTTTCTAGTGACTCTCTTTCTTCTACTTTTCATGCCTTTACTTTGTCTCTTTCTTCTGAGTCTATTCCCAAGAATCACCAGGAGGCACCTTTACTTCCCCACTGGAAGGCAACAATAGACGAGGAGGTAGCTACCTTGATAGTTCGTGGCATATGGGAGTTAGTAATCCATCTTATTGGAGCCCAAGTAGTCACCTGTCGTTAGGTTTATATTGTCAAGTACAAAGCAGATGGCACAGTTAGTCGCTACAA
Source organism: Posidonia australis (assembly GCA_024699735.1). Classification (NCBI taxonomy): domain Eukaryota; kingdom Viridiplantae; phylum Streptophyta; class Magnoliopsida; order Alismatales; family Posidoniaceae; genus Posidonia; species Posidonia australis. The sequence goes on along the minus strand of JAMKQA010047260.1, from coordinate 4,816 downwards.
AGTCAGATTGGTAGCTCGAGGATTCACTCAGATGTATGGTATTGATTATGATCAAACCTTTTCTCTAGTTGCTCGTCTCAACTCTATCAAGATTATTCTCTCTATGGCTATCAATTACTCATGGGATGTTTGTCACATTGATGTGAAAAATACCTTATTGTATGAAGATTTCACAGAGACGGTTCCTATGGAGCAACCTCCAGAGCATGTTGCTCAGGGGGAGAACAAGGTATGCAAGCTTAAGAAAGCAATTTATGACCTTAAACAGAGTTTTAGAGCGTGGTTTGAAAAATTCAACAAAGTAATGATGGATGAAGGCTTTCAGAAGTGTGTTGTGGATCACTCTGTCTTTTACAGGAAAATTTATTAGGGATGTGTGTTGCTTGCGGTATATGTGGATGATATTTTGGTAACTAACAGTGACCAAGGGAGCATTAAAGAAGTCAAAGAGCATCTTGCATCTTATTTTGTCACTAAAGACTTAGGGAAACCAAGATATTTTCTTGATATTGAGTTTGTTTATACTAGTGGAAAGATGATGTTATCCCAAAGAAAATATCCACTTGATCTTTTTGAAGAAACAGGACTCTTTGGATGCAAACTCGAGAGTATACCTATTGAACAGTCACCACCTTTTTGGGATACTAGTTCTGAACTGTTGGATGATCTTGGTCAGTACAGGAGGCTAATTGGAAAACTCATTTATTTGACAGTAACTCGACTAGATATCTCTTATGCTATTAGCCTATTGAGTCAGTTTATGCATAAGCTCAGAAAAATACACTGGACTGGAGTTATACGGGTTTTTCCCTACATGAAAGGTACTCCAGGAAGAGGTCTGATCTATTAGAAGAATGGCCACGTGAATGTTATAACATATTCAGATTCGGGACATGCAGGTGACCGAGGGGATAGAAAGTCCACATCTGGTTTCTGTACTTATGTAGGAGGCAACCTAGTCACATGGCGCAGCAAGAAACAAAATGTGGTGTTACGCTCTAGCGTTAAGGTAAGAGTATAGGTCCATAGCCCAGACTGCATATGAAATGATGTGGATCAAGTCCCTACTATCAGAGTTTGGTTTGTCATCTGAGATGTCTATGCCGATGTTGTGTGATAATCAAGTTGCAATCTTCATTACCAACAATCCTACTTTCCATGAGCACACCAAACATGTTGAAGTCGACTGCCACTACGTTCGAGAAATGGTAATGAAAGGAGTTATATCTACTCCACATACTCATTCATCTGAGTAGTTAGTTGACATTTTCACCAAGGGTCTTAGTATTAAGGTGTTTAGGTGTCTTTGTACCAAATTGGATCTTCTTGATGTATATGCTCTAACTTGAGAAGGAGTGGTAGAGTTCTAGTTTATGTTATATCCTTAGTATATAGGTTAATGGGTAACTGGATATCCATTTAGTATATAGGTCTCCCTATCCATCTTATATATATATATATATATATGTACTTTTCTCTCTCTGTTAGCAATAATAATAGATTATCTTTGTCCTAATAACACTTCACAACTTGTTTAATTAATTATACTCACTTTGTTCTCGGCCACAGATGTATTTGCAAAAACACCAGCGACTAGTGAAGCAATCTGTAATTTTGAAACCTGCAAACAAAAGCATAACAACTAGATTAGACCCAACCAACATAAAGTCCCACTTGATCAAATTCAATTAATTCTCAGTGAGGAATTTCATTACTTTGTAGTCGCTGGCCTCGGTGGCAGCTGCCCCTTCCCCATAGACTACAATGCCAGAGGATGCATTGGCAGAGAAGTCGTCAGTAAGCACTGCTTTGATGAGAGTATAGCTAACATCAGTTTCGACCACCTTTGACAGGAATTCCGACAGAGACAATGGCTGTGACTTCGAGAAGAGGTTGTTAAAGAATAAGGTGATGCCGTCGAGAACATTGTACGTTGATGCATTATTGAATGCTGGCCTTGCGACATCATAAACAACAGCCACATGACCAACACTAGCAAGCTCGGCTGCCTTGACCACCTCAAGGGCATCGGTGGTGGTTACTTCTGCAGAAGGGCCATTCTCGCAGGGACCAATTGTAATGACTAACTTGCCAGCATTGCCAATTGCTTTCGCAATGGCCTCTGGGTCATTGAAGGATGAATCCACCGCATTCAGCCGCTTAGCCTCCTCTGGTGAAATGACCTGTACCATTATTGGGATCAGTCAACAACCAGTAGACCTTAAATACTACATCCAGACACAATTTTACAGAAAATTGTAGACGATAACATTTCAGAAGTTTGTCCCGTACATGTCAAAGCTCAATCTGTTGGTTAGCCTTTGTAACAATTTCTCCAGATATAGTGTTTGTTTGTGTGAAATCGAGGTCAGTGAATTTGAATTCAGCAATATCACATCCACGGAAATTTTAATAGAAACTCTGTGACTGGCCATGGTTGTTCTTGTTCATATAACTTGTCATATCTTCACAAATGTCACATTATAAAAATCCTGTAAGTTTGGTAACATGTAATTTCAACCAATTTGATCACAATGTTTAAGATTCACCTATAATTATCACCTTGTATTTTGCAGCGAGGCGGGCCAGGTCTTGTGCAGAGGCAAGATCCGACACACCAGCCCGCACAGCAAAACCTTCCCGGAGCAGCGTCTGCACAATGCGTACTCCTGCTTGGCCGGTGGCACCAGCAACAAAAACAGTGTTGGGATCCTTTCTCCGATTAGTGAACAAGGACATTGATGTCGACGACCCCACGACAGCCGGCACGAGTGACTTTGCGACATCTGGGAATTTGCCGTTCAGATCGAAGAAGAAGCCCTTCCGCTTGGCACTTGGCACGCCATCGTCTTGCTTCTTCGCGCAAACAAATGGTTTGGGAAGTCGTGATTGTCGAGTGTTATCTTGGCGACGCCGGATGGTGGTGGTGGTGGCGGTGGGGAGATGGAATGGATTGGAGGAGGTCAGTGCAGGTGCCATGTTGCTTAATGTCCCCTCTACTTCTCCTTCTTCTCTGAATTGAAGGTTTGGGCTTAAGTTGGAGATGATTCCGTGGCTGGAGGGAGAGCAGAGAGTGAGGTTGATAACGCTGGATTGGAGGTGGGAATGAGTTGTGGTACGTTTGTGTGTTGTGGGCCAATTGGGAGGAGCCACGTTCGAAGGCTTTTATCTGCCGAGGGACTTTTGGAGCCACATGTTTAAGTTAGCAGTGGCAAATCCAGTTGTGATGTCTGATGATGATTAACTGGAAGGATGTGTTGGACTGTATTATTTAGGAGCCACGTACTCGTGTGTATTGCTACATTGGGTACGTGGCGTGGGCATCTTTTACCAAACCATTTGGAAGTCCTCCTCCTCCTCCTCCTCCTTTGAGATGAATACAAAGTTTGAGATGAATAGAGAACACTGTAATCATCGTTTGTACCGTTTACATAGTCAAATCATTTTATTTGTTTCTTCAATATTGAGGTAAATTCTCAATATTGATTTTAGATTAATTTCATGCATTGATTTTAGATTAATTTCTCATAACAATCACTACACAACTTGGAATATATTGAATTTAGATGCGTCAAAATGATAATATGATGTTTGAAAACTTTGTGCCTCGATAGATGCTTTCGGAAAATGAGGATTCGAGGTTAAAAATATAGTTATTTATTATTGCTATTTAGTGGACAATATAGATGATTGAGATTATAATGAAACTCTTAATGATTTGAGGAAAGTATTCAAGACTTTTACTTCCATGTTATGTCCTTTTCATATGAGATTTTGTTGTAGTTTTATCAAGTTAGTCTTGAATGGACTTGTTAATTACGCTTATGCTTATGTTGTATCATTAACTTATTAAATGATTGATATTAGAATATTATTTACGTCAAGTTCTAAAGTTTAAAAAGAGACTTCTTAGGAAAGTATTACCTAGGAAAAGACTATGTGCCTATAAATGTAGAAAGGAAAAAACTACTTAATGTCAACATAGAGTCGTCTAATGTAGAGACTGTCTAGGGTTGTACTAAAGATTATGAATAGAAAAATGTGAAGACATATTGTAACTAAAGTCTCAATTTGGTTATCGTTTATTCGAATCTAAGAGAAATTCTTGATAACGTTTGTTACCTTGAAAATTTTCTTGTCTTCCTTAATGATAAGGAGAAAAAATGAATTTAAATGTTTTGAATAATGCTTGTTGGGTTTTCAACTCACCAATTGTCAACTCTAGATTAAAAAGATTAATAGATTTGGATTACCTCGAAGATTAGATTTATATAGAAAATTTTATTGTAAATTTGAAGATATATAGATTTTCATCAAGTATTTGTTGTAAGACAATGTCGTTATTATAGATTTTCATGATAAATAAGATCAGATCAGAGTACACAACAAAAGTATAAATCAAGTTATTCATATAATCATTTAATAAACAGAGATTTGAATTGGCCTTCGGATTGGAATCATTACAATAATATATATCTTATAATTAATCTCCTAATTATGTAATATTTGATCTATTAAATGAGATTTCAAGTCCATTAATGTTTTGGTGCGTATTTCATTTTCTTTAACAAAATTAATGATTTTCATTCTTTATTAACAACCTCATACGTACAATTCAAATTTTATAAATGTTGTGCCGAGTGGAGAAGGAGAAATCAGAATACCATCCGCTAAAGCAAGCATCCAATCCTCCATAGATGAACCTCACATGAAATCCTAGATCTGGAGAGAAGAGGGAGGAGTTCTCTCTATTCAATTGGAGTCTAAAATAGGGTTACACGAATGACCAAAGAGGTTACATAATCTGTGCCTTAGC
>JAMKQA010047259.1:0-22425 GCA_024699735.1 Posidonia australis | reverse complement strand
TCATGATAAGACACTTTATATCTTTTTCAAGTTATAATATTTATGAAAATATGCACAAGTAAATAATCATCAAAATTAATGTAATATTTCTAACAAAAGGAGCATCGAGGCGGCATGAGGAGGCTCTTGGAGGCATTGGCGATTACTGAGGACGTCTGGGGGATTCCACCCATCCCCTTCGTCGGAGACGATCGCGACGGAGGTACGGGCGACGCTCCAAGCTCAGGAACGACGGCGTAACGGCTCGGTGAGGTTCGTGGCAATGTGGTGGGTCTTCTTGAGGTGGTCATGAGTGGCGAGGGCGTTCGAAGGCTTCCAGCAGCTTCCACGGCCACAGTCGGCAGTCGACGGAGCAACGACGGCGTTTTCAGGCTCGAGAGGCCTGAGGGACCTCTCCTAAGTGGTGGGAACTCAGGGAGGAGGAGGAGAAAGAAAGATGAGAGGCCCATGGAGCCTCCCATGAACCTAGGAGGCCAGTGGCCTTGCTGGTAATGGTGAACCTACCACCGGAGGCGGAGACGACGGCGCACAAGGCCTACCCGCTCTGGCAAATCGTGATCCAAAGGATAAGGAGAGACCTAAGGGCTTACAGGGGCAGGGTTCACTGTTAAAAAGGGGGAAGGAATTACCTGAGGTGGCGTTGTTTCTCCCGACGATGCTCAATAGCGCTCCTTTGGTTGCAGCTTCAGCCGTGGTTCAAGGGATTCTCTGGGTTGCAAGAGGCTTGGGGAGAGGGTTTGGATGTGGGGGGATTGCTAGGATGGCTCTCGTTTGAAAGGGGGTCGTCTCTGTTGGTTTGAAGCGTTGGAAGAGAGAGGAGCTAGTGTTTGTCGGCGGCCAACCTTTTAAACTTCGACCAGGCCTCTCCACATCATCAATCCTCTTCCTCAGGGGACCAACATCGTTGGATCAAGCACGTGCTAGAGGAGGGAATGGTCGAAGATCACGGGAGATTAGGCCTAGACAGCTGTTGAGTAGGATTTGACGCTGGAGATTTCACCAGAAATGTCGGGAGTCGCCGGCGGTAACCGGAATTATTTTTGACTTGCCTAAGGCTTGTCTGGTTGATAAAATGCATTGGGCTTACTAGGCCTGCGTAAATGGGCTTATGGATTTTAGGGTTTTTTTTTGTTTTTGTTTTAAGTTTTTTTAAGGAATTTTGAGTTTTAGATTTAGGCTTTTAATTAGGTTTGTGATTTTAATTAAATTCTTTTGTGATTTTAATTTAGGTTTTGGGTTTTAGTTTTAAGTTAGATTAAGTGATTTAATTAGGGCATTTGGATTTCAGTTAGGGTTTTGGGTTTAATTAATTGATTTCAAGTTAGGATTTTTGGATTTTATTACTTAAAGGTTTTGGGGATTAAGGTTTTGAGTTTAATTTAAGGTTTTTAGATTTTAATTAGGGTTTTGAGTCTAATTAAGTGATTAGGGTTTTTTTTTTTGGATTTTAATTAAGGTTTTGAGTTTAATTAAGTGATTTAAATTAGGATTTTTAGGATTAGGGTTTTGAGTTTAATTAAGTGATTTTAAATTAGGGTCTTTTTGGGTTTTAATTATTTTAGGGTTTTTTCTGAATTTGAATGGGTTAAAGTTTTATGTTTGAGTTTTAATTTAGATTAAATTTGTTTTTTACTTGATTTGATTAGGGATTTAGTTTAAATTTTGGTTTAATTGTTTTTCTTAGGGTTTTGACTTAAATTTTGATTTCATTGGTTTTTTTGCTTGATTTTTGTTTGGATTAAGGTTTCTTTTTAATTAGATTCAATTTTTACTGGATTTTATTGGGTTTTACTTGATTAGGGTTTTAATTAGGGTTCTTCACTTAGTTAATTTGGATTAGGGTTTTCACTTAATTAAATTTGGATTTTAAGTGGCTTATGTGGATTTTATTTGATTAATTGGGATTTTCAATATTTAAGTTGAATTTATGTGGTTTAGGTTTGGGATTAAAAGTTTTTACTTAATTAATTCAGGTTTTTTAGTGATTTAAGTGAGTTTTGTTTGGTTTTGATTTTTTTATTATGGGTTTTGCTTAGATTAGGTCAGAGTGGGCTTGTATGGGCCTAAATGGGTGGGTTTAGGTTGAGGTAGGGTTTAGGGTTTAGGTTTGAGAGTTAGAGTTTTGGTGGTCGCAACTAGAGCATCTTGTCAGAGGAGTCTGTTGCCAAATGACAGCAAAATCGGGGTGTCTACAGCAGTAGAACTAGAAAGAGGAGTCCCAAGACTAGTAATTAATTATAAACCTCTTAATAAAGTTTTGCAGTGGATGAGATATCCTATTCCTAACAAACAAGACCCGATTAAAAAGAATAGAAGGCACTAAATTGTTCTCAAAATTTGACATAAAATCAGGTTTTTTGCAAATACAAGAAGAAGATAGGTATAAAACGGCTTTTAGTGGAATGTAATGCCCTTTGGGTTAAAAAATACACCCTTAGAATTCCAAAAAATAATGAATGAAATTTTTAATGTTTATACATCATTTAGAATTATTTATATAGATGACATTTTAATATTCTCACATAATATTGAAGAACACTGGAAGCATCTCAGGATTTTTCTCTCCATTGTCAAACATAATGGATTAGTGGTATCTGCAAAAAGATTAAGTTATTTCAAACATCAATCCAATTTTTAGGATTCAAAACTGATAAAGGAACAGTATCCCTAGTAAATAGAGTATTTCCTTTGTAGAAAAATTTCCCAATGAATTAAAAGATAAAAAACAATTACAAAGATTTTTAGGATGTTTAAACTATGTTTCAGACTTTTATGAAGATCTCATCCTAGAAAGGAAGATTTTAACTGATAGACTAAAAAAGAATCCCCCTGAATGGACTCAACTACACACTAAAACAGTAAAGAAAATAAAAGAAACTGTTAAGTTTCTTTCATGTTTAAACATTATAGACATAAATACCCTCAAGATTGTAGAATCTGATGCTTTTGACAGTGGTTATGGAGGGATATTGAAGCAAAAGGTTAAAGATAAGGAACAATTAGTTAGATATACGTTAGGAGTGTGGAATACAACTCAAGAAAATTATTCCACAATTAAAAAAGAAATGTTAGTCATTGTTCTTGTTATAACAAAATTTCAAGAAGATTTATTAATTCAAAAATTTCTTCTGATAATAGATTGTAAATCTGCAAAATATGTCTTAGAAAAGGATGTAAAAAGCTTAGCATCTAAACAGATTTTCGCTAGATGGTAAGCAATATTATCAGTCTTTCATTTTGACATAGAATTTTTAAAAAGAGAAAATAATCATTTGCCCGACTTCTTATCTCGAGAATTTTTGCAGGGAAATGGCTCCTAATACAAGGGGACGACTGCAGAAGGAAAAAGAACTATCTAGTGAAATAAAGACTGAAAATCAGTGCAATATCCTGCTGTTAAAGATAAATGCTCATAAAAATGATAAAGAGAAGATGATAATCGATCATCAAGAAAAAAATCCGTATATGGAAAAATCTTTAATACATTTTTTTATTCTTCAAGCCAAGGATCTTGATTTTAATCCTTATGACTTGGCAAATAAATATTTGCTAGAAAGATATAATTACATCCCTACTATGATGGATAAAATCTCACGATATTACGAAAATATTCTTCTTGAATTTGGTAGTGCTAACATTCAGCATAATTACAGAGGAGGAAGATCAAGAGAAGAATTTGCCTTCTCCAAAATCACTATTGAAAAAGTCATACCTCTTGAAGAATGGGATAATACACAAAATTCCAATCATTTGCGAAAATTTTACGACTTTAATTTCTCAGGTCCAAAATATTATGATTACGAGGATTACCAAGATGCCTAGGAAAATGTTCTTATCATTCAAAATAGCCAAATGAAACACTTATGGTTTATAAGATTCAGCTATCAAGGAAATAAACCAAATTGGTTTTATCTATTGTTTTGGAAAAAAATCAGTCCAAATAAGGAAATTCTCCCAGAACAGCTTAAAAAGTCTGTTCAAACTGACCTAGATTTATACAGTTTATTTACTAAATATGGTGTCCCATGGATTCTAAGATGAGATTGGATTATGTCCATACTTACTGCTCTAGAATATTATTTGGATAGATGAATATATGTATGGTGGGATAAATACAATTTCATTTATATTCAGCAAAAAAGGACAATTCCTTTCCTAACAAAAGATAAATGCTCATGAAGATGATAGAGAGAAGATGATAATCGATCATCAAGAAAAATGTCCATATATGGAAAAATCTTTAATACATATTTTGATTCTTCAAGCTAAGGATCTTGATTCTAATCCTTATGACTTGGCAAATAAATATTTACCAGAAAGATATAATTACATTTCTACTATGATGGGTAAAACTCCACGATATTACGAGAAAATTCTTCTTGAATTTGGTAGTGCTAAAATTCAGCATAATTACAGAGGAGGAAGATCAGGAGAAGAATTTGTCTTCTCCAAAATCACTACTGAAATGGTCATACCTCTTGAAGAATGGGATGATACACAAAATCCTAATCATTTTCGAAAATTTTATGACCTTAATTTCTTAGGTCCAAAATATTATAATTACTGGGATTACCAAGATGCCTGGGAAAAGATTCTTCTCGTTCAAAATAGCCAAATGAAATACTCATAATTCATAAGATTCAGCTACCAGGGAAATAAACTAAATTGGTTTATTACAATAGGAACTGAACATCATAGAACAAAACATCATAGAACATAATATATTTTTAATATTACAATAGGAACACACTTATAGAGCTTGTTTACAATCGCACACCACAATCAGAGCACACCTTACAACACAAAGCACACTCAAGAGGGATGACTTACACTACTCAAGTGCTGATGCCTTCCATAAAACTCAATATTCGAATTTATAGAGATAGAGGGATAGGAAACAACAACTTCATCTAGGATTTGTAATCTTGATAGTGGATTTGCGAATCCTTCTTTTTTAGTGAAGTCACATCTCTTTATGTCTTCTCGTCTCTTTTCTTGAGTGGAATCATGCTTTATTCCTTCTTTATGTCTCCTCAATTCTTTTCTCTTTTTCTAAAGAGAATCTTTAGTTGCTTTACACATGTGTGGTCTTCTTTTTCTGTCATCCTCTATCAATCATAGAGGACAACATATATATATATATATATATATATATATATATATATATATATATCATAGAGAAATAATTAAATTGACACGAGAACAAGTAGGAGAATCATTATGATGGTTTTAGGAATGACCTAAAAAGAATTAGCAAGATTTGATTTGAGACATTGAATACATAAAAGACGATATGACTTAAAAGTAATAAGTCTCTTCTCTAATGACTTAGAAAGGACAGTAAGGATCATGATGCAGTCCTTAAACCTAAAGTTAGTTAGTTTTGTTGCGGTGCACTGAAAAAGTTATTCAGTGGCACTACCTAATTTTGTTGGGCACTGATCTGGTTGTGCTCCTAAAGGACTCGAGCCAGTAGGTGTCCGACATCTTAGCACCAGAACATGGAGTTCTAGTTAAATTTGAATGGACATACAGTTTTAGAAACCTAGCGAGACTTTGAGGTAGTTTCTTTGGTTTTAGTGTGATTGTTTGGGCCAGACAGGGGAGTTGTCAAGGCTCTAATCTGAGCTTTGGTTTCTAGTTTTCAATTTCATGTAGCTTGAAGACGGTATTTTGTGACAATTCTAGAAATATATTCAAACGATTTTGAAAGGAATTTTGAAAAGGATTTTGAGAACCAAAGAAATGTGTTGTTTTGCCATTTGCAAAGGTTTAAGTGAATTTACAAGGAATTCCAAGTAATTTGGAAAAGGAGCTTTTCCAAAAAGATCTAAAAGTATTGCCTTGAGTTGACAGTTTTCCAAAAGTGTTTTTGAAAAGACTCTAGAAAAGACTAGAAAGAATTTCCAAAAGAATTTAGAAAAGATTTGTATGGTTTTGCAAATATTTTGAAAAGTATTCTAGAGTTTTTATTGTTGAGGCCATGTAACGACCTAGTTTTAGGAGTGGCGATTTGGCCAAATAATTAAGGTGAAATTCAGGTGTGTTGGGCATTAGGGACCCGAGTGCCTAATGTGGGACACGTTCTCAGTAGTGTTTGACGCCTGGATTTTGTGTTTCTAGCCTTTTTGGTGTAGTGTGGTTCGGGTGTTGTGTCAGCTCTTGTGGGTGTTTTGAGGATTTCTCCTGTGCTCTGGTGGCAAATCTTGATTTGCACAAGTCACGTAGACGTGGAAGGTCGCGTGGTCTAGTTTCATACTTGCGACTTCCTTTCTTTCCTTCCCTTCTTTCTCTTCATTCTTTTCTCTTCCCTATGCCCCACCCCCACTCCTTCCTCTTCTTCTTCTTTTTCTTCTTCTTCTTTGTTGGGGGAGGAGAGACGAAGAGAGAGAGAGGTGAGATGTGAGAGAGAGAGAGAAAGATGGTCAGAGAAGGGAGGATGCAGCCTTCGCCGTGTTGCCATCGTCACGTGGAGGAAAGGAGCAGCTCGTGGTTGGAGGAGGAGCGTCGTCGTCTGTCTCGTGCCACCGCGTCTTCGGTGGAGGTACTCACCCCGTAGATTTAATTTTGGTTCCAAATTTGTACCATAGGTGCATGTTAGTGTGCTGGTAATTGTAGAAATTTTATTAGAATTTATTGTGCATTTGTGGACCATTTATGACCGTATTTATGATTTGGGGTGAATAGTGCCCCCTTTGTGTCTTCTATTGTTTTCTCGAGATCTGCTTGATGGATCTTAGTGTTGCTTGTCTGGTTTGGAAGATCTCATCGAGATCTTCATTTTGATATATTGTTTGCATGGTTTGGATTGGTGGTTTGCAAGATTGGGCTTTGGGTCCCATTTTGGGGTACCCTGCAATGGCCTGGTTCGACATGTCGAATTATTACAGTATGTCGATTTTGTTGCAGATTGTCCCCTTGACCCCTAATTTGGCCGATTGAATTCATTCAGTCTGCCGTTTTGGAAGTCTTGGGTGTTAACAGAATTCCTGATTCGATTGACCGAACGTTTTCGGTCTACCGAATCAGGAATTTTTTGTTGACCGTTCCATTTCGGTCTGTTGATCCAGGCCTTGATCCTGCATTAAGATATTTTATGTTTTAATTAATATATATATATGTGTGTGTGTGTGTGTATTAATATTGGGGAGATAAATATAATAGTATAAATGATTAGGATAATCATTAGAATGGTCTAAGGTTTGCCTAAAACGAATTAGCAAGATTTCACCTTGGGTGTGGGTAAAATAAAAGATGAAATGATTTAGAAATAATAGATTCTTTCCCTGAATGGTTTAGATTGGACTTTAGGGATAATGATAGTATCCCTAGGTCTAGGGCTTGTGTGATTTTGTGTGCGGTACACCAAATGAAGTATTCAGTGGCAGTGTCCCGGATGTTTGAGCCGATCTGACTATGCTCCCAAGGGACACAGGATAGTAGGTGTCTTACACTTGGTGCTAGAGCGTATGATTCTGGTTGTGTCTGCCTTTTGCTGTGGTGTCTTCTAGGTGGATTTGGCACTCAAAGGACATTTTTATAGGTCGTGATCGTGGTCGTTGGTATTTTCTTAGGTCGTGGTCATGGGTTGAGTGTAGTGCTCGTGAACCCAGACGCTTCCAAGGTGTAAAGAGGTGTTTTTATGTAGGCCTGATAGGAGAGCTATCGAGGCTGTGTTTTGTTTGTGGTTTCTCGACCTTTGGTTTCCATGCCATTGCTGGGCATAGTATTTCATGAGTTTTAAAGGATATTTAATGGTTTTTGAAAAGGTTTTCTAAAAGAGAGTTTTGGAAAGAGAAAAGTACATATTTGGAAATGATTTTAGAAAGTGTTTTCCAGTGCTTTTTGTTTGCGTTAGGGTCCGAGATACCTAAAGTTGAGGTTCGTCGAGTCTTGGAGGTATGACACTCCTTGACTGTCGTTTTGAGGCTAGGGTTGTGGTCCACGGGTTGAGGTGTTTCGTGGCATGACGGGAAGGTATGATACTCCTGCTGTCACTGTGAGCATTGAGGTTGTGGCGTTGTCGGGCGTAACGGTATGAGACTCCTTCCTAAGCACTGTGTGGAGGATGCCGTGAGGAGGCGTACCTATGGTGGCCAATGCCGGTGAGACGCGTGCCCCGTAGATGGTAGCGTCCTAAGAGACAGGACTGCCTTTTCAAGAGTGGTTGGCTTTGTTGAGGGTTCTCCAAGTAGGAGAATCGTGGGACGACGCGGCTCCTACACAGGGTGGCACATTGTGGCATTGCAGCCACTGTAGTCGCTCCTCGGTGGACTGCTTGTAGCCAGTGTTGTTTGCTTGGCATCGGGTAGTTTGACACACTGTTTGTACTTATGATTGTGTTTGTGTAGAGTCCTGATTTAGGAAATCGGGCTCTAGGCCTAGAGGTGATCGTGGCTTTGGCACCTATTGAGATGTAGTATTTTGGGTGTGGTGGCTCCGTGGTTTGGGAGCATAGGCTCTGTAGCTTGGTTTTGTGCTTGGGCCTAGAGGGGACCATGTTGTGCATAGTAGAGTCTCTGTACTTGTGCTATGGTGTGGTTTTGGACTTGAGATGGCGAGAGTAGCCTTCTCAGGCATGTATAAAACATTTTAAAAGTGCACGCATATATTTTTGAAAAGGAAAAGAAAAGAATGGTTTTAAAGGCTTGATTCGTGATTTTGTGGCCTGTTAGATGGTGGTAGATTGCCTAATTTGGTGTTGTGGCATCTAGGAGGGATGCCAGCGCTTGTGTGCTAGGCATCAGTAGATTGTCCTTTTGGTTTGGTGGCATCTGAGTGTGATGCTTGTGCTTGGTTACCCTCAGCATAGGATGTCGAGTTGTAGGTGAGGTGCATACTGGATGACCGTTGAGTGGTCACTCACATGTGCTTTGTTTTGTGTGTTTTGGCAGGTGTAGGATAGTAGCTGTTTGTTGCTAGTGCTTATAGGAGGAGTCACGCGACCACACATCAGGGATCCAGGTGAGTATTAGTTTAGTTTTTTTTTTTTTTTTAGTGGTTTTATTTTATTGTTGAGAGTACTTAGCCTTAACTGCATTATTAGTGTCATTGTTGGTTAATAATAAATATAAAACAAATAATTAAAGGGAAATTTGTAGCTAGGTTTCGTGGTAGCGGCTTGAGAGTCGTTACAGGCCAAAAGACCGACGGGGTGTGTTGACAGGACTAGGGGGTGTGACAACATCCTAGAGCTAGTCGGGTACGTTGCCAAAGTTGATGCTAGAGACCAAGAGGCTAAGGTAAGTGTTCGTCAAATCCTGGAGGTATGATTGTCATTCACGAGGCCAAGGCTGAGGTTCGTGGGTCGAAGGCCAATTAGACTTGGAGGTATGAGACTCCGTTTGTTCCATGTGCAACGAACCTTAGGTACTGTTTGTACACAAAGACACGTGACAGCGAGTCAAGGGGTATGAGACCTCTATATAACCGAATGTGACACCTTGGTTAGTATGAGTGCCGAGACTGAGACAAAGACTATTAGGTACTGGTAGGGCCTGAGTTGAGAGAGTCCTCAGGTGTCCAGTACACAAGGGCATTGAAAGGAGACACATCCCCGTGCTAACAGAGACAAAGACCAGTGTGGTCATAGTACAGTGGGGCCTGTTAGGCAGGGTAATGGTATGCCCAGTATGGGAACTTTCACCGCTGCAGTGAAGACACCGTTGGTCACATTTCGGTTGACTACTTGTAGCTAGGTGTTGGTTGCTTGGCGTTGGGCAGTACGACACACCACAGAGGCCTTAATGTCAGAGTTTGTTGAGACTTGAGTTTTAGGACTAGTTCGAGCCAAGAATCGTGTTTTAACCAGATTTGAGATTTGTACTTTGGGTTGGAATCTAGTTTAGTGATTCTTCTAGAAAAACATCAGAGCTTTAAAGAAAAGATAGATGCCTGAGAAAAGCATCAAATTTTCAAGGAAAAGAATAGTATTTCTAAAAAGCATCAGATTTTCCTAGAAAAGAAAAGTATTTCAGAAAAAGTATCATATTTTCAAAGAAAAAGAAAAGTATTTAAGAAAAGCATGAGATTTTTACAGAAAAGCTAGATACTTAAGAAAACATCAGATTTTTAAAGAAAATGAAAGATGTTTGATAAAAGTATGAGATTTTAAAGTAGAAAGAAAATGTTTGAAAGGGATTGTACCAGTTTTGAGACTTGGGTTGTTGTTTTGACTAAGTAGAGCTTTAGTGTTAGTGTGACACTCTCTAGTGGTTATGAACTTGACTTAGCAAGAGTGGTTATTTCAAATATGCATTAAGTTTTGAAAATCATATATGTAATTTGAAAGAAAAGACAGAAAATAGTTTTGAAAGTCAAGAGTATGATTTTGAAAGGAAAAGAAAAGAATAGTTTTTAAAGATATGATTTCAAAAGTTGTGTTTCTTGTGGGGCAAAAGATTATGGTTCGAAATTGTATGTGGCATTTAGGAGAGATGCCAGAGTAATGTGTGTCATTAGTAGGGCATGTGCTGGGTGACCTTTCAGTAGTCACTAATGTATGTTTGTTTGGTGTTTTCTCTAATACAGGATAGGAGTAGAAGTTTACTAGTACATGTGAAGATGGAGTCAGTCGATCATACATCAAGAGTTCTAAATAAGTATTTAGTTTAATTTAATTTAGTTAATAGTATTTTTGTTAAGTTGTTTATTGTTGGATTTAGTTTCAGATTCAATGTAAATAATTATTGTAAGAAAATAAAGAAAAAAATTGTAACTAGATTTTGGGTAACGGCTCGTAGTCGGGTCGTTACATGTGTTGTGTGGGCTGGTTGGTGAGGCTTGTAGTCGGCCTCATGCTGGGAAATGGATGATTGTGCAAGTGTGGGGGTGTGGCTAGCAAATGGAGGCGAGTTGGTGCACATGCACAATGGACTTGCAAGACGTGCATGTACTTACCTTCCTCCTCACGCAACTACTTAAGTCAAGGTGTCTCCATGCATTTTCCACTTCACCCTCTTTCGTGCCTCGTCTTCCCTCCCCTTCCTAAGCACGCCAACTCCCTCCTCCACCTCTCCTCCCCACTTCACACTACTCCTTCACTCCACCCTCACCAACTCTCCCCTTTCCACTCTCGTCTCCCTTCCTCTCTTTCTCTCTCTCCCCCTCTTTCTCCCTCTCCCTTGCTCTTCCCTGTTCGGTGTGCTCAAGGGTAGGTGGTGGCATGAGGCATTGCGATGGAGGTCCAGGGATTCCCTGAGGTTGAGAAAAACTCCAGTGAGCTCGTGGGTCGTTGGTACTGTGGTGGTTGGCCGAAGAATGGATTTGGGTCATCGGCGAGCGCAGAAGGTACGTACCTCACCCCTCCACTTAGAAATCATGTAAAATGGTAGATTTGCCTAGGATGTATGTAATTTAAGTTAAATTTAATGTTTTGAATTTATTGTAAATTAATCTGGCATTTACGAGATTTAATGGCTTGTGTTGGTTTTGCGTCATTTATGACCCCTATGGCTTTGCGAAGTTATATCTCCTTGTGTGATGAATGGCTTTCGAATTTATTTGTGTAAATTTAAAGTAGACTCGAAGTTCTTCAACATATGTTTTATGTAGATTTTATAGTGGTTGTTTGACTGGTCCATCCCTCACTCTCAGTTGAGAGAAGCGTCAGACAGAACTTGGGCTTTTCCTTGTTTTCAGGAAAATCGGTATGCCATTCCAAAATAGTATGTCGTTTTTGTCAATTTTGGTCCTCTAGTCTTGGTTTGGTCGACTAAATTTCTTTAGTTTGTCGTTCCAGACCACAAGTGTTGACTGTTGGACCTAGTTCGGTCGACTGAATTAGCTCGGTCTTCTGAACAAGGGATTTTCGATTATTTGACTTGGATTTCGGTCTACCATTCTAGGTGCTCGTACCCATTTCGGTTGTCTGATTCTGGTCGATCTGCCGAGTCAAGGTCCAAGTGGGTTTGTAAAATAGTTTTCTGAGGATTTTCTATATTTGTTTGTTTTGCCTATTTGGGGTGGTTTTGTGGGCCATTAGTGGTGGTCATGTAGGACACCTAATGCATCGATTTTTGTAGAGATTTTGGATTAGTTTTCCAAAGCTATAAAATAATTTTGAAAATAGATTTTCAAGGGAACGAGTTGGTCCGTTTTGGAAATGATTTTCCGTGTTTTCTATTTGTGGGCCTCACCATGGAACTGTGTTATCGAGACTAAGGAATGTGACGACATTCTTGAATGGTCTGGTATGTCTCCCTAGTTGAGGCAAGGGGCTAAGAGACTTACGGCTGAGGTTTGTCGGGTTTTAGAGGTAAGACACTCATTAACTATCGCGCCGAGGCTAGGGTTGAGGTTCGCAGGTTGAGGTGTTTGTGGTATGACAGGGTGGTATGATACTCATGCAGTCGCCAGTGGCACTGAGGCTCTGTAACGCTCCGAACCTGGACACATTACCTAAATCATAGTATCGTAAACAAAATTACACTAATTACAGTAAAATTAAATAATTGTAACTAAGGCTCACCTCTAGGAAACTATATGTGGCTAGAGGCTCCGACTCCGGCATCAGAACTCGACTACACACGATCTACATCTGAAAACCAAATAAGCACGCGTGAGTGACATCTAAGTCACCCAATACACGCCCCAAACACACAAAACCTATGTAAAACCAATAAAACCCAGCTTTTTAATTTTTCAAGGTTTGGTTTTCATTTGAAAATCTACTTTTCCTTTTAAAACATCATTCCCTTTTTTCGTTTTGTTTGAAATCACTTGGGAATTTGATCCCAAATCCAAACTATTTTCAAAATCCATCTTTCTTTTCTTTTCAAAACGTTTGGAAATTTATTCCAAATCACATTATCTTTCAAAAATACATATTTTTGCATTTTATTTTGAAATCATTTGGAAATCATTTTCCAAAACATGTCGTTTTTTAATACTTGGGATTTCTCCCCAAAACCAAAATCACTTTTAAACCTCATATTTTTTATGAGATCTAGCTTAAAACGCAATGCCACTTGGCTCAAAACCAAAATCATACATACTGGCTGGTAACTGGTTAAAACACCAATTCTTATTTTTATTCTAGGATTTTTAGGACCATTCACAAGACCAATCCCAGACAAACCACATTTCTTTTCATTTCTTGGAAATCACATTTTTTTCATTCATTTCTACTTTTCTTTACTGATGTTACCTTGATCAGGAGTAACCAGGCACACAAGCAGTAGGCGAGGACATCATTTCCCCTACCTTCCTGCATTGTCGTGGTGAAATTCCCCATGCAGGATGCCACCACCCCAGCCAACTGGCCTCAATCTTTTTCATATATGCCCGGGGATGCGTCTTTGTCTGACGGCCCATCGGTGACTCGAACAACTAGGTACAACGACCCAGGCTCAACCTACACCGTCGGTGACCCGAACAACTAGGTTCAATAACCTAGGCTCAACCTACACCGTCACGAGCTCGGTGACCCGAACAACTAGGTTCAATGACCCAGACTCAGCTTACACCATCTCAACCTCGACAACCACAGTAGTGTCTGGCGATTGGTTTTATTGGAGCCTCATACTCCTACCACATTGATGACACCAACCCCCGTGGTTCCTTAACACATTATTTTTGTTAACGGTAAACTTTATATAAATGAAAAGTTCAAACCCAGCAAATTCAAGACCATATTACAGCCTAGGTGGATAAAAAATTCCCACAACAAAAACAAGAGTGGCCAACAACAGGCGATAACACAACAGGCTCACACAAGGTGTTCAAACTGTATCAAAAATTAAAAAGTTCGATTAATAAAACATTAAACCAGAGAAGGGACTTCATCCTTAGAGATCTGATGAGGCAGTCGCAGGGCATGAGGAGTATGCTCCATTACACGATCACTTTCCAAAGATGTTATTGCACGCATATTGTCATCTTTTTCAAAGTCGAGAGGTGATCGGCGAAGGGAAAACCCTAGTGGAAGAGAGTGGGTCATATACTGCGTCGGAGGAAGAAGATATCCAGCTCTTCGGATCACTGGATCTGTCGACCTCGAGAATCGAATGGCCACAAAAAATTTTGTCAGATCCACAATAGGATGAAGAGAGGCTAATGGGCATGGTTAAATCGGAAGTAGTCCGAATAGAAAAATTGTAAACATTCAAACCCTTGACCGCAGCAACATCAGTGCACAAAATACAGATAGAAAGATTGCTAAATGCAAAAGGTTGTAATGCTATTGGCCTTGTCACAAGATCAATATGTAAGATTACCCAAAAATCCAAGTCAGCCACCTCCTCTGAACACCAGGAAAGGCATAGCTTTCCTTAAAGAAACCAAGAAGCAAAAAATCTCCCCCCGCTTACAGGGAAGCTCCACGACCGTGGAAGAGTCCCGTCGAGAGGAGTAGGCAGAGGGATGCATACCTGCGAGGCTTTCTCCCCATTATGGAAGTGGCGACAGCAAGAAGCCGGTCGCCAACGATGGTGAGAAGCCGATCCAGAAGAGAAGACTGCCTACTCGAGAGGAGTAGGCAGAGGGGTGTATACCTGCGAGGTTTTCTCTCCATTGTAGAAGTGGCAACAGCGAGAAGCCGGTCGTCGTCGATGGCGAGAAGCCGATCTATGATTTTTCGTGTCGGTCCACCATCTGCCTGCGGCCATCCTCAACGCTCGACGACTCGATCTCTAGGCCGAAAGCCCTAAAGAACCTTCCTGAACGACTCCGTCGATTCAGCCACTCCCATCCTCGCCGACGAGCGCCACTGGCCTCAATCCCCACTCCCCACTCCTCGAAGGCCTGAAGCCTAGAGGGAGGGATGCGGTGGAGCAGGGAAGGAGGCGGCAGAGGAGGGAGGACCGCGGAGGAGGGAGGGATGCGACGACAGAGGGCGGGACGCCCGAAGGAGGGAGGGATGCCCAGAGGTTGGGCAAGGGCAGAGCAGGGATGGAGGCGGCGGAGGAGGGAGGACCGCTGAGGAGGGAGGGACACCCAGAGGTTGGGCAAGGGCTCCTTGATCTTTTCACCATCTCTTCGTTTTCTTGAAGAGCATGAAACGTTAACTTCCTTAACACATTATTAGTGTTTCATTTTCAAAACTCTTTAAGCTTTTCTTTCAAAATCATTACCATTTCATTCTTTTTCATTGCAAGAATCTATTTTCCATGCAATACTTGACCCTCTTGGGGGGTCCCAACTTAATTCATGAAAAATCATGTCTTAAAATTCATAAATTGGGTCTAATGCCTGAAACCACACACAATCAATCATTTTATTCATTTATAAGGTCTAAAACCCCAAGACCATACCCAAATCTACTTATTTGGGTTCTATATTCCTCTATGCCATTTGCATGGGGAAAACATCATTAACACATGGTTATTGTCCATTTTCATTTTATAATCACATTTATATATATCAGGGCCAAGGCAAATTTGGCAGACCAAATTTCAAGTCCGGTATACCGAAAATCCCTGGTTCGGTACACCAAACATTTTCGGTATACCGAAAATCCCTGATTCGGTTGACTTGGTGATTTTGGCCTATCGAAACCAGGTATCCTGGCTTAATCTGACAGAGATTCGGTGTGCCGAATCGCCCGAAACCAGGGTACCTCCCCTGTTTCAAGCCTTGAGTTCGTCAGAATTGGAAGCTTCCAACGGACCCCCAAAACACACATCATAAAATACAAATAATGGGGTGTAGACCCTTGAGTCTACTTTAAAACCCCACAAACCATTCATCAATCCATACATTATACAATCCACATGAAAATCACAATGGGATGGAGCTTAAAATGGCTATTGTAGCCCCTATCCGAAAAACTCGTTTATTTCTACAAATTTCAATCCTAATCGCATGATATCTATGTTTTCATGCATTCCAACTCATTCTCATCAATTTCCCTATTTTTCTACTATTTTACAAGCATTTTCTCATTATTTTCAAAGAAACAAGGGACGGAAGGAAGGAGGGGTCACATACCTCTCCGACGGCCCCCGCAACTCCGGAAGCTCCACCTCACCCTGGCGTAGCCTCGGTGAAGCTCCAGCGATCCTCGGCCTCCAGTGGACAGAACCACACGCTAACGTTCCTCTCCCCCAGCTCGTGCGCTCCCTTGCCCGTTCTCTCCTCCTCCTTTCCTTTCTCTCTGTTTTCCTCCCCTACCTTACCCACTCCCGTCTCCCTCTCTTTATCCTCTCCTCCACCCGTCGGAAGAGACGGCGAGGCACAGGCCTCTATCGTTGGTGGCACGGGTGTGGGGAAGAAGACAGGGAAGGGTGTGGCTCGTGAGGGAGGGAAAGAAAAAGAAAGGGGAAAAAGAAGGAAAGAAAGGGAAGAAAAGACGGACATGCAAATCGAGGCGACTGTGCATCCTCAAATTGGACTCCACATTGGTCCCAAACCACAAGCTGGTGCACAGAAAGCCAACCACAAGCTCACACATCCAAGAAACAACAGATAATCCATTAATAAACTATTTACACAATATTACAATTAATTACATGGTTTACAATTAAAAATGGATAATTAGGCCTAGATGTCACAAGCTCGGATGTGGAGATATGAGACTACCTCTTAAGCACCGTGTGGAGGATGCCGCGAGAAGGCATACCATGTGGTGGCCAATGCGGTTAGGACATGTGCCTCGTAGCTGGTAATGTCCTGAGAGACAAAACTGCCTTACCGAGAGTGGTTGACTTTGTGAGGGTTCTCTAGACAGGAGAATCACGGGACGGTGTCGCTCCTACATAAGGTAGTGTTATCATGGCAGTGTAGTGCACCTTAATGGTTGCTTATGGCTAGAGTTGGTTGCCAGGCGTTAGACGTTACGACTTACTATGTGTGGTTTTGGCCATTGAGGTGCTTGTAATTTTGGACTGGTAAAGCCTTCGCCTATTGGTTTGACCGATGTGGACTGTGTTTCTTGTATTTAGGCTTGATAGGGCCTTACTTCGTGGTTTTCGGCCTGTTGATCCCGAGTTGCTAGTTTTTGGAAGACTTGGAGAAAATGATTGCGAAATAGTTTTAAAGGAAAATAATTGCGAAATGTTGTTTTATTATGGTTTCTAGGTTGCAGGTGCATGCGAGTGTGTTTTGGCATTTAGTGCACATAGTTCAAAGTCTCATAATCGTACACACAGGTTCCTAGATGTTAGATATTACTGTTTAACTTTTAATTTCCTGTAATTTAATTTATTTAAATTATTACGAAAATTTAGGGACGTAACATAATAACTCGATTGATGATAATCCAATCCATGTTCATCAAGCAATCAATGTCCATCAAGTAATCAATAATTCCAATCCTCAAAAGTAGAAATATGCCATGAATGATGAGTATAAATCCATGAAGGACAACGACATTTGGGATCTTGTCCCATTGCCTGAAAGTGTGAAGCCTATTAGTTGTAAGTGGATATTTAAGACTAAGAGGGATTCACAGAGCAATGTGGAAAGATATAAGGCTCATCTTATTGTTAAGGATTTTACTCAAAAGGAAGGCATTGACTATGAAGAAACTTTCTCTTTGGTTTCATCGAAAGATTCTTTTTGGATTATTATGGCATTAGTTGCTCATTTTGACCTTAAGTTATACCAAATTGACGTGAGAATAGCATTTCTCAATGGTGATATTGATGAGATGATTTATATGATGCAACCAGAACACTTTGCATTAGATGACACAAAGAAAATGGTTTGCAAACTTCCATTTATGATTTAAAGTAAATATCCCATCAATGATATCATAAATTTCATTAAGTTGTCAACGTATTCGGTTTTAATGTGAATTTGGTAGATGATTGTGTATACCATAAGTTCAGTGAGAGTAAATGTATTTTCCTGGACTTGTATGTTGATGACATACTTCTTGCTACTAATGATATGGACTTACTTATAGAGACCGAGAAACTTCTTTCAAACAAATTTGAGTTGAAAGATCTTAGTGAAACTTCTTTTGTATTAGGAATTCAAATATTTCGAGATTGTTCTCAAGGTATTTTGGATTATTTCAAAAAAACTATATTAAAAAAATCTTTAAAAGGTATGATATGAGTAAATGCAATTTATGAAATATCCCTATTGCTAAAGGAGATAAGTTTAGTATCAAACAGTATCCTAAGAAAGATTTTGAATATAAGAAAATGTAGAAGATTCCATATGCTTCAGCTATTAGAAGTCTTATGTATGTTTAGGTTTGTACATGTTCAGATCTTGCGTACATTATTAGCATGTTAGGCAGATATTTAAGCAATTCAGGTATAGATCACTGGAAAGTTGTTAAGTAGGTCATGCGGTATTTGCAAAAAAACAAAAAACTCTGCACTTATGTACAGGAAATTGGATAAGTTGGAGATCATTGGGTATTTTGACTTTGATTTTGCTGTATGCTAAGACAGTCAGAGATTCACTTTAGGCTATGTGTACTTGTTAGTAGGAGGAGTTATATCTTGGAAAAATGTCAAGTAGACACTTATAACCCCTTTTACTATAATAGCTGAATACATAGTATGCTAAGAGACATTCAATCAGGGAATATGGTTAAAGAATTATGTCACAGGTCTATAGATTGTAGATGGAATTGAAAGACTGCTTAGGTTATATTGTGACAATAAATCTGCAATGCTATATTTCAATAATAACAAGAGCTCCTCAAAGTCTACGCATATAGATATTAAGTTCCTGGTTGTACGTAATGCCTCGAACCCGGGTACATTACCTAAATCATAGTATCATAAGTTAAAATTACACCAATTACAAAAAAAATTAAATAACTGTAACTAAGGCTCACCTCCAGGAAACATGTACGGCTAGAGGCTTCGACTCTGGCGTCGAAACTCAACTGCACACAATCTACACCTGAAAACCAAACAAGCACACGTGAGTGACATCTAAGTCACCAAATACGCGCCCCAAACACACAAACTACAAAATCTCTGGAAAACTAGAAAACTCAACTTTTGAATTTTCAAAGTTTGGTTTTCTTTTGAAAATTCACTTTTCCTTTTAAAATGTCATTCCCCTTTTTCGTTTTGTTTGAAATCACTTGGGAATTTGATCCTACATCTAAACTATTTTCAAAACTCATCTTTCTTTTCTGTTCAAAACATTTGGAAATTTATTCCAAATCATATTCTCCTTCAGAAACACACATTTTGCATTTTCCTTTGAAAACATTTGAAAATCATTTTCCAAAACATACCCTTTTCAATAGTCGGGATTTCTTTCCAAAACTAAAATCACTTTCAAAACTCATATTTCTGATCAGATTCAGCCTAAAACGCAATGCCTCTCAGCTTGAAATCAAAGTCATATATATTGGTTAAAACACAATTCTCATTTTTTTTATTCTAGGATTTTAGGACCATTTGTAAGTCCATTCCCAGACAAATCATGTAGGGTCTGCCATACAATGCCTCATATGGTGCCATACCACTACTGACGTGGTAACTGTTATTATATGCAAACTCAATAAGAGGTTAGTGATCCTCCCAACTACCATCAAAGTCTAAGGAGCAGGCCCTCAGCATGTCCTCTAGTGTCTGGATGGTCCTCTCTGTCTGGCCATCCGTCTGGGGGTGAAAGGTAGTGCTAAAATTTAGCATCGTCCCAAAAGCTGGCTGTAGAGCTCCCTAGAATCTTGATGTAAACCTCGTATCTCTATTAGACACAATAGACACTGAGATACCATGCAATCTCACAATCTCAACCACATACAACTCTATTAGTTTTGCTAAAGGAAGATTCACCCTCATTGGCAAGAAATGTGCCGATTTCGTAAGGCGATCCACTATCACCACACTGTATCATTCTTTCTTCGGGTCTGTGGCAAGCCCGTCACAAAGTCCATCGACACATTTTCCCATTTTCACACTGGAACGTCCAGAGTTTGCAAAGTCCCTCTAGGCTTCTGAAGTTTTATTTTTACCATCTGGCAGGTTGCACACTTCGCCACATACTTCGCAATCTCTCTCTTCATCCCAGACCACCAGAAGTTCCTCTTCAAATATTTATACATCTTGGTGCTTCCTAGATGGATGGTGTATTTAGAGCGATGGGCTTCATCTAACAAACTGTTCTTAATTTCCTCTATGTGAGGCACATATAATCTCAGATTGTACCTCAACTCACCGTCTACCCCAACTGAAAAATGAGGGGCAATACCAATTTCCAGCTTCCTCCAGATATCTGACACATAAGAATCATATTGCTGAGATGTGACAATCGCCTCGATCATCCTCGAGCGAACAGACAAATTAGCTAGCACCACTTTGGCAGGGCCCTGAGACTGTCTCCATGGCCTACACTCCTAGTTCCTCTAACAATTTCCATTCATGGATAATCAGACTAGCCATGACATGAGTCTGTCTACTTAGAGCATCTGCAACCACATTTGCCTTCCTTGGGTGGTACGGCAAACTGAAATCATAGTCCCTAACGTAGTCCACCCAACGCCTTTGTCTCAGGTTCAAATCCTTCTGAGTAAAGATGTACTTCAGACTCTTATGATTTGTGTACACCTCAAACTGTTCGTCATATAAATAATACCTCCAAATCTTTAAGGCGAACACAACAGCTGCCATCTCTAAATCATAGGTGGGATAATTCTTCTCATGATCTTTTAATTGGCGCGAGGTATTTGCCACCACCCTATCATGCTGCATTAGCACACACCCCAAACCAGTTCTACAGGCATCACTGTAGACCGTGAAACCGTCGCTCCCAGAGGGCGGGTTCAAAACTGGGGTCGACACTAGACGAGCTTTCAATTTATTGAAGCTCTCCTCGCACTGCCAATCCCAGGCAAAGTGTACTTCCTTTCTGGTCAGTCTGGTCAATGGTGCAGCAACCTTGGAGAAATATTTGATGAATCTCCTATAATATCATGCCAGGCCGAGAAAACCTCTAATCTCAGTTACTATCTTTGGTCTGGCCCAACTGCTCACAACTTCCATTTTGGCTGGATCTACCTTGATGCCTTCTTCGGAAATAATGTGACCAAGGGAGGACACCTCTTCCAGCCACAACTCGCACTTGGAGAACATGGCATAAAGCTGATGCTGCCTCAGAGTCTCCAGTACGATCCTCAAATGCCTCCGGTGAGTCTGAACATCTAGAGAATACACCATAACGTCATCCACAAAGATGACTACAAATTGATCCAAATAAGGCCTGAACACCCTATTCATCAGGTCCATAAAAGCAGCCGGAGCATTCGTCAACCCAAATGGCATAACCAAAAACTCATAATGTCCATAACAGATGCGAAAGGCTGTCTTCTGCACATATGGCTCACTGATCCTCAACTGATGGTATTCAGATCTCAAATCTATCTTGGAAAACACTGATGCTCTCTGCAACTGGTCGAACAAATCGTCGATCCTAGACAGTGAATACTTGTTCTTGACAGTGATCTGGTTCAACATCCGGTAGTCTATATAAAGTCGAAGTGAACCATCGTTCTTTTTAACAAATAAAACTAGTGCTCCTTAAGGTGAAACATTGGAACGAATGAATCCCTTATCCATCAGTCCTGCAGGTGATTCTAGAGCTCCCTTAACTCAGCAGGTGCCATCCTGTACGTAGCCTTGGAAATAGGACCTGATCCGGCACTAGATCAATTACAAACTCCACTTCCCTGTGTAGTGGCATTCCAGGAAATTCCTCTGGAAAAACATCGGGATATTCCCTCACCACCGGTAGGTCCTGAATCTCGACCACAGGCTAAGTAGAAACTGTCACACAGGCCAAATAGCCCACACTACCTCTTGCTAGGTGATGATAGGCCTTGAGAGTAGAAATCACTTTCCTGGGCTCACTCGGTCTGGTGCCCTGTACCATACACCAGCCTTAGCCTGGACACTCTGCCAAAACTCTCCTATTGGCACAATCTATCACGGTTGAATGCTATGCCAACCAATCCATTCCCAAGATAACATCATAATCCTACATGTCCATTAGGATCAAACTGGCCTCAAAGTCCCTGTCCTCCAGTTGAATATCAACCGGTCTCAAATATCTCTATGCTAGACTGTGTTCTCCCAATGGGGTGACTACATCTAAGTGGAATGCCAAGCTGGCTGGCCTAGTCCCGATCTTAGAAGCAAATGACTCAGTGACAAAAGAAAATGAACTCCCAAAGTCCAACAAGACTCAAGCCATTCGACCAGCCACAAGAAAAGATCCTATAATCAACATACCATAATCATAATCATAATAAGGAATAGTGTTAATTACACACAGGATCAATTATTACAGTACAGGGCTTAATTAATACAACCGTGCTAGTTCTCACCTTCTACCACATCTCCAAATGGACTAGCATCTGGGACAGCAATGGAGAACACTCTCCCCTTGATAGGCTGATGTGGCGCATCTCCTGCTAACCTCAGCTGACTAGGATAGTCCTTCTGGTAGTGTCCGGACTTCCAGTAGTTGTAGTAGACTACGCTAGACATGGAAAACGGGCCGGGCCGGCCC
>JAMKQA010047258.1:0-14518 GCA_024699735.1 Posidonia australis | reverse complement strand
TAACAGGAATCCTTACCCATCCTCTGGTTAGCAGACATCCAGCCTTCCTATCTGCATCTCATGCATGCATTCATCCTTTTGTGGTTTTCCTCGTCTTTCCCTTAAAAGACTAGGTGGCGACTCCTTCTTTTTTCTTTTTATCCTATCCTTGCACCTTCGCCATCCAGATTGGCATGGCTGTGATCCCTTTCCCGCCTCCCTCCGGGTCCGGCACGGTCACAACTACCAACCCTTCAATTTGCATGGCTATCTTAGAGCAGATCCCTTCACATGGTATAAGATCTCTTGAAGCCACCATCACTCTCATTTTTCTTCTAGTATTATCAACTAATTGATGTTGATAAAATTGTGGGTGCTGCCTGGGTCTACCAGAACTGACACCTTCTTCCCCACAATCTTCCCTAGAACTCTAATGGTGTCAGGATTTGTCGCTCCAGTCAAGGCATGCATTGAGATCTGCAGTAATTCCTCAAAATCCTCATCACCTCCTTTCTCCTCCAATTCTTCCACCTTTATTTCCTCTTCATCTGATAGAAACCCTTGCAATAAGAATAAGCTCTTATTCTAGACCCTTGCAATAAGAATAACCTCTTATTCTTGACCCTTGCAATAAGAATAACCTCTTATTCTTACATACGTGTCCTAACTACCACTTCTCCTCACACCTAAAACATAGCCCTTTCTCTCTTATCATTGCACCTCAGCAGGAGTCAATCTTGAGAGTTGAATTCTCTTCATACCATTCCCTCCACTACTGGGCCTTCTATTGCCTTCCCCCATTGGACCCTTCACTTTGTTATTTCCCTAAATTCTTTCTCCCCTTATGGCCCTTGAACTCATCATCAACTTCTTCTTCGCACACACTCTTGACTTCTGCAATTTGGCTAGGGATATTGCCATGGCTAAGCTTGAAGGTTGGAAGCACTTGACATTCAGTTGGATCTCCTCCTGTAATCCCCCCACAAAGCAAAGAGATTAGTGACATTTCACTAAGACCAAAAACTCTAGTAGCTAGAAGATCAAATGCATTCAAATACTGTGCCACTATGCCTGTTTGCTTGAGTTTAAATAGTTCCTCCTGATAATCCTTAAGATGCGACTCCCCAAACCTAGCTATCAGTCCCTCCAAGAATTCTCCCCAGGTGACGACCTCCTTCCCCTTCTTGAACATTCTGAACTAGTGCACCACTGCTCATCTTAAGTCGATCGAAGCAACTATCACCCATTCAACCATAAGAGTGTGGTGGTATGCTAATAGCTGCTCCACGGTATGTCCCCAACCCTCTGAATCTGTCAATCCCTCAAACACTAGAAATTCTAGCTTTAAATTCCTATAACAGGAACCTCCACCTTCAGATCTAGGGGGTCGACTATCACTCCTCCCACTGACTTCTTCTTCTCCACTCTCGGCTCTCTCCACTGTGGCTACTACCAAGCTCTTCACCTTCATTTCCAAGATTGCAAACTTTGCCTCTACCTTATTCTCCAACCTCTGCTTAAATTCTAGCATCTGATGTTCCAACCAAGTTTCTAAGGAATCTCCCCCCAGTGCCATGGCTTCCACCGTTACCAGATCGTGCTACTCTGATACCAACTTGTCACCAGACACAACACTTAATCCAGATCTGAGATAATAACAGTGATAATGATGGGAATCTATATTGAATTATAAGAGAAACAAGGATATACTAGCTACTGATCTCTATAAATGGATAATAGGGAACTAGAACAAGGAACAAGGAAATGGTGGACATAATTTGAGGTGCGCCAGTCCTCCAACATGAGCTTAGAACTCAAGCAACAATGGATGATCTCCCCATTGTAGCCAGTCCCTTATTTATACCCCATACGTCTCTGGATACTTCCAGTAGCTGAAGAAGTTGGTGAACAATAGTGGGTTTCTTGGATTCTACGCCCCAGTCTATTCACCTAGTTGCAGCCTAACTAACGACCCTGGACCAACGGTTGTCCGATTCGTTCCACTCGTAGCCTGAAACTGTAACAAAGTGGAGGGTGATCTAGGTGGTGTTGTGGTAGATGACGAGGGGCTTGGCAATGACAACGAAGGGGTCAAGGATAAGGGTGACGGTCGGTGTGGAGCTTGACGAGGAAGAAGAGGAGGACGCAATAGAGGGCGCTAATGAAGGAGATGTTAAGGAGGTGTTGAATGTTGTCGTACTAGACCTAGGAGTCATCAGGATCGTGCGGTTGGAGTGGGGTTGATAATGGGAGGAGGGAGACAAAATAGACCATGGTGGAGGGGAAAGGTTGTCGTCATTGTCATCTCCTCCTCATCTAGAATTGGAGGTGAAGGAGATGAAGTGGGTTGGTTTGTTTGTTTGGTCTTCTTTCTTTCTTTGTTGAGGACATAACGGGTATTTGCAATTTAATTAGATGAAGTTACTCTCAACTAATCAAAATAGAAAAAAAATAGTAGCTGAGGATACTAAAATGCTTGTTTTTGACGTTTAGGATTGTAAGGTATAAATCGGTCATAATTCAAAATATCATCAAGGAATTTACTCATATTTAAAAGGTTACTATAGAAACACACTACAAATGAAAATTAGAATTAATTTTTATATAAACCTCTCTATTTTTACTTTATTAAAACTCATCCTTCTCTTTTCAAAAATGTTCTAAATCCCTCTATTTCACTTTACCCTCTTCTATATCGTTAGCCATTAGTTTCCTCTACATATTGATAGAGGCATTTTATGAACATGACTAATGATGATAGAGGGTGAATTGATGGACTTGAACTCAAGGGGGAGATTTGAAAAAAGAGTGAAATAAAGAGGTGTTTAAAATATTTTTGAAAAGAGAGGAGTTGATTTGTAATAAAACCAAAATAAAGGAATTTACATCAAAATTGCTCCTAAAAATATTCTGTTATTCAATTTAATCACTCTAATTTAAAATTTTCACTAATACTAAAATTTGAATTATATTTTATAAATTTATATTAGAAGAATATATTTTTCCTTGATAAAAAAATTACAATAATTTTCTAGATGATGACTTTTATTATCGATAATATTGGAAATAAAAATAATTACTTTATTTAACAAATAATGTAATTATAATTTTATTATTTTGAATTTTAAATAGCTTGTGAGGTTGTCTATTGCATACCCAAACTTATTGGTCTCTCTATCCATCTTCTTCCATAAATATCCTTACAAATTCACTAAAATGCCAACCATGTCCTCGGTGTTCATATTGGCCACAATGTTCATGAAGAGATATTGGAATAGGCATGTAAGAAGTATTAAGGCTAATGTGCATAGCTTGCATGGATTCTAACGATGGATGTTCCTAGAAATATATTCTATTGTAACAACCATCTGTCATTTATTCTAACTATTGACTTTCATTGATTCTACGGAACCTATCAATCCTCCTACCAATGGCCCATGACAAGATCCACATCTAATGGACTTTGTCACACCATCCACCAACTCAACACCAACCAAACTATCATCCACCCAGCTACTACACCTGAAGCCTTCACTACCCCAACACTAGATACCGCCCCTCTCGAAGCTATTGTAGCACTTGATACCAACCCAACAACACCTACCTCATCCACCCCTACATCCTCACCATCTGCCTCCCTAGACAATATGCCACCACTTGTTCATCATCCCATGACCACTCAATAGACAGCATGGAATCATAAAATCCAATCCTAAATACTTTCTTGCCATATCTACAGAATCAAATCTGCGGGTTGAGGGCTGACTGGACTTGGAGGTATGATACTCCATTTGTTCCGGATGTCGAAGACTTAGGATACTGACTGTACACAGAGGTATGTAGCAGCGAGTCAGGGGGTATGAGACCTCTGTGTAGCTGGACATGACATCCTACTTAGTATGGGTGTCGAGACTGAAACTATTAGGTGCTAGCAAGGCTTTGGGTAAGAGTACTCAAGTGTCTGGGCACACAAAGGTGTCACGAGAGACACATCCCTGTGCGTGTTGTTGAGACTTGTGTGGTCATAGTGAGGCTTATTGGCCGGGGTGGTGCTACCCCTCACACGGGGAAGTCCACTACAGTAGTGCATACACTGTTGATCCCACTTCGGTGGACTACTTGTGACCAGGTGTCGGTTGCTTGACGTTGGACAGTACAACACACAAAGAGGCTTGGTGGGCCGGGAAGGATGGTTGCAGTTATCTGTGGCAGTGCAGCGAGTTCAGGATTGTGTCCCTAACAGCTGCTTATGGCCAGTGCTTATGGTGACTTTGTGGTTTTCGTCCATAAGTGGAATTGTTTTGTTTACGCTTGTGGGTGGCATTGAGTTGGTTGAGCCCTTAAGGGACAATGAGTTGTTTGAGTCCGTAAGGGGCGTTGAATTGGTTGAGCCGTAGGTGCCATAATAGTTTTTAGAAAAATGGGATTATGTTAGTTTTTGAGATATGATTTATTTGTTTGATTGAGGAGAGGCTCGGTGTTAGTGTGACACTTTTCAGTGGTTGTAGACTTGATTTGGCAATAGTGGTCATTTCAAGTATGCATAAAGTTTTGAAAATCATGCATATGATTTGAAAGAAAGAAAAAAAATGTTTTTCAAGAACATGAGTGTGATTTTGAACCCGTGAGGGGCATTGAATTGCTTGCGCCATAGGTGACGTAATGGTTTTCCAAAAAAATGGGATTGTACCGATTTTTGAGATATGATTTGTTTGTTTGACTGAGTAAAGGCTCAGTGCTAGTGTGGCACTCTCTAGTGGTTATGGACTTGATTTGGCAAGAGTGGCCATTTTAAGTATGCATAAAGTTTTGAAAATCATACATATGATTTGAAAGAAAGAAAAAAAATAGTTTTCAAAAACATGAGTGTGATTTTGAAAAGAATCGTTTTACAAAGTATGATTTCCAATGATTTGTGTTGTGGGGTAAAAGAGAGTTGCTTTGTGGTTGTGTGTGGCCTCCAGGAGAAAGGCCAGAGTAGCCTGTGTTTTGTGGAGCGTGTGCTGAGTGACCTCTCAGTGGTCATTCATGTGTGCTTATGTAATGTTTTTCACAGGTATAGATTAGGATTAGGGGTTTGCTAGTGTGCTCGAAGCTGGAGCCAATCGACCACACATCACAGGATCTAGGTATGTAACTAGTGCTTAAATTTATATTTTCACGGGATTTAGTTAAAAGTTCATGTGACTAATTTAAAAAGGAAAAAAACGATGTGTCGCTAGAAATTGGGGTTACGACTCGTGACAATTTGAATATCATCTTATACAACTACAAATAATAGAGCATGCATGACATGTTTCAAGTGTGTTTATTTTGCCAGATTTGGTCATAATTCAATTAGATGTTATTTAAGAGGATAACAACATGAGAACTGAGGATCTAACAGGTCTTGAACATCATGAATATAATGTTTTATAATGTAGAAAAAGAAAAAACTACCAAGTTTCCATAGTCCATGTACTTGACATTTTAGAAACATTCTCAGAAAAATAAATTGACAAGAACCAGATGCTAACTTCAAATGTTAAAGGAAAAAAATAAGAAAAAGAAGAAGTCGTTGATTCAAATACTAAACCCCAACTAGCTTCCTCGACACCACCGGCTCCTCTAAAGCTTCACCAAATAATGCACCAAACAAATAAAGACAGAGAAAAAAAATCCTAAATTGATTGATTCATGTCGAAGAAGAAAGGGGAGGGGAGAGAGAGAGAGAGAGACTACTCACCATTAGCTACGACTCTGGTAGTGGCAGTAGTGGTGGAAGAAGAGAGCAGAGGAGAGGATGGCACAAGGAGGAGGAGGGTAGAGGAGAGGGTCGCAAAAGGAAGAGAAGGGTGAAGAAAAGAGTAGAGAAAGGAGGAGGATAAAAGAGAAGGTTGTAGAAGGAGAAGGAGGGTAGAGGAGATGGTGACAGAAAGAGGAGGAGGGTAGACGAGAGAAACTGAAAGAGTGGCGAAATCAAGAGGAAATTAAGAAAGAGAGATCACAAGGAAAGGGGGAAAACTACAGGTGAAATTTTTTATCTCAAATGTGCGAGGACTTAGCGAGAACCTGTCCTTGCAAAGTTCTCATTAAATTTTTGCAAAGATTTGTCTTCGCCAATTGTCCTCGCAAAATACAAAATTTCTAGTAGTATTTGGATCTCTATGCTTTCTTGGAGGTAGATTAGGCAGGGTGTCCCATCACATGACGGTTGATGTCTGACTACTACACCTTCCTTGGATCAAACTGCATTACGTGGAGTGTCAAGAAGCAGACGTCAGTCGCATGCTCAAGTGCTGAGGTGGAATATCAAACTATGGCTCAAGCCATAATAGAGCTCGTTTGGTTGAGTCATCTCCTACATGATCTCAGAGTCTACATGCATCGTCTATCGTAGCTACTATGTGACAACCTCAATGTCCTTTATCTTATAGTGAATCCAATGTTTCATTCTCACACCAAACTTTTCGAACTTGATTACCATTTTGTTCATGAAAGAGTTGCACAAGACCAAGTCAATACTCAGAATGTCTCAACTCATCATCAGCTTGTAGATATGTTTACAAAGTCACTCCCTCAAGAGTATTTCACTTGTCTTGCTGCTCTACTGGGTCTTAGATGCACACCACAGCAACGTTTGAAGAGGAGTACTAAGGCTAATGTGCATGGCTTGCATGGCAAGGATAGATTCCAATGATGGATGTTTCTAGAAATATATTCTATTGTAACAACTATCTGTGATTTATTTTGTGGATGACACTTGTCATACATCTACATGAGTTTGTTGTAACAAACCTCATTCTTTGTACTAGAATTCTGCTATAAAGAAAGTATCCATTCTCCTCTCACAATAGTTGAGAGGCAAGGCTATTCATCTGCATTCTTGAGTCTACTTTCTATGCTCATCTTCTTCTCTTTTCTCCTCATCTCATCATCTTGTTACTCTACCTCGTGCCTTCACTTTCTTGAGGAAGAACCATATCCAACCACAACTTTGAATGAGAATTGATTATTTGCAATGGAAGAGTGGCGACACTCTCGATATGTAGGTTTGGTCACACAAGATGTGTAGATCTGACCACCGTGGGTTCTATAGGAGACAGAGAAGGAGCATTTGCAGGTGATGGCAAGTTATTTCGGAAAGACACTGATTGCTAGCATATCGAGATCCAAAGGGTCAACAACACTACTAGAAATTATACATTTTGTAAAGACACCTCGTGAGAAAAAAATTTCACAAAATTTTAATGAGAACAAATAACGAAGATATAACGAGAATATGTCATCGTAATATTTTGACGAGGCATTAGTGAAGAATATCCTCGTTATGTCCTCGTTATATATTTAACGAGGAATTAGCGAGGGTATGTCCTCATAATACTCTGACGAGGCGTTAGCAAGGAAATATCCTCACTATATATTTAGTGAGGAATTAGCAAGGACATGTCCTTGCTAACTGTCCTCATTGATTCTAACCTAAAATTTCCAGTCACGGGCCTTTTTCCCCCTTTCTATCCTTCTTTACTCTCACTCACATCCAGCATCTCCTCCTCCTCTGTAGGGCCACCCTCTCCTCCTCCTCCTTGCAACCCTTCCTTCTCGATCTCTATCGCTACAGTCTCCTCTCTACCTCCAGCTGCACTTCCCCTTTACCGTGTGCCTCCCCTCCAACTGTGCCTCTCCTCCGTTGTGCACCTCCCCTCTGATTGCGCTTCCCCTTTACGGTGCGCCTCCCCTTCGCCAGCCGCTCCACCAACCTATCATCCTCTTCATTGCCACCCCTTGATCTTCGCTGCTACGAACTCCTCTCTGACTCCAGCTGTGCCTCCCTTTCGCTGTTCGCCTCTGGTGGTGCTTCCCTTCCGCTTGCACCTCGCATCCACCTCCCTTAGCGTTGTTGCATGACTTTCACCTCCTCCTGTGAGTTATATTTTACTCTCTACCATATGAATACTACATACAATGTTGAATTGTTCTTGAGTGATTTGATGGTTCTGGATAGTAGCATACAGTGTTCATATGATACTAAGTTTTCATATGGAACTCCTAAAATTTAATGTGTTTTCTAATTATGATCCTTGAAATTCGCTGTTTGTGTTGATTCTACTCCTATATTTTGATCCTTGGGATTGCATAGTG
Organism: Posidonia australis; assembly: GCA_024699735.1. Lineage (NCBI taxonomy): Eukaryota > Viridiplantae > Streptophyta > Magnoliopsida > Alismatales > Posidoniaceae > Posidonia > Posidonia australis. The sequence continues at coordinate 6,418 of JAMKQA010047258.1, read as the reverse complement.
CTATTTGTCTTGGTTTAGTTAATTATGAAAAATGATGTATTGAGTGAGAAATCTTGTCTTCCACTTTTGGATTCCTCTAATCTGTAGTGAAGCACTAACCTTGACAATATCTATTCAGTGTTGTGAGATTCTTGTTATTTGAGTAAGATGAAAATATTAATGGTTTAAGGTAAAATTCTGTTGCTTAGGAACTTCCAAACAAACTGATAAAGATAATCAATGAAAAATCTGTTGCGTAGCCTGGTTTATGTATTATGTTGTCTAGTGGCCTAATGGGACCTTAATTTCAAGTTTTTTAATAATCTAACATGTAGCAATACAAAGGAATGAATGCCATTAATCGGCATATTTGCATCATTGTGAATTGTGATATTATTGTAGCTAAAGTATGACAGAGCTATTCCCCACAACCCCAACCCCCCACCCTCCGGCAATTCTCTATTTGAGAATTCAAGTTGATTATCAATGTAATAAAAAACAATTTGAAGCCAACTTATGAATTATAAAATTTGTGGTTCCCATTAAGCAAAAAATAAGGCCCCTGTAATCTTTTTTGTGACAACACAATACCTCACATCTCACAACAAAAAAGGGAAGTCCTCAAATCTCTAAAGCCAAAGGATAACAAAAGGAAAACTACACATGTATCACATAAACCACCCCATGCAAGTTATTCTGCTGCCTATTTGCATCAACTATAAATCTATTGTGCAAATAAATGGCAAAATTCCTTGAGGAAATCTCACAAAGAAAAACAACCATAGTTGTAATTTCTTTCGATTTAGTTGCATTTACTTCCACCAAGGATGGTTTTTTTCTCTTTTCTTTGCCTTTTCCAATCATGTTCAATCTATTCCTTTTGATCTCAAAGTAGTAAAAAAAAAAATCCTCAATGAAGCTTATATTTCAAATACATGTGCTTTGCTCTTCCAATTCCTTATGATTTCAAAGTAGTAAAAAAAAAAACAATCTTTGATGAAACCTATATTTCAAATACATGTGCTTTGCTATTCTAATCTTTAGTATGTTTAGAATATCCAAATAAGAAATGATTAAAACTTTTCAAGATTTCTCTTATGTATCCTAGAAAAAATTGTAATTTCAAATGTTAGTCATATAAATAGATAATCTTCATCAAGTAGAATGTGTTAAATGTTGATTAAATGTGAAATTACAATAATGAACATTTAGCATATTTTCCAGTACGCTAAATCAAAGTGAATAAACAATAAACTAGCTAGTTATAGATAAAATTATAGAACATTTACATGAAAGTTCACTTCTTTTAATAAGCTCATTCTTAACATTAGTTTCAAGAGATTCCTTTATTCTTTTCTTAGTTTTCTTTATATATTTTGTCATTTTTATCAAAGTGAAAGACAAAAACCAGTGCAACTAGAGTGTGATGATATACTAAATAACAAAGGCATAAGATTAGAGCAATGTATTTGTGTTTTAATTCACATTCAGTCACTTAAGTTTGTTGCATTTGCAAAGGTTGAAATTAACATCATGGAAGCTTTATTATTTTTTGCTTTCCTTTTTAAGTGGAGCTATCTTTTGTCAAGGTAAGCCTTAGTTTTCCAAGTTTTATGATATGTATTTAAATGTAAAATTTTTAGTGATCAAACCCCCCATACTTTGATAATAGAAACTTAGTTCCTACATTAAAAAAAACTATCCTTGATTGAGAGAACTATTTTGTGCATTTCTTGCTTTTGATCAGTCAATTAAGGGAATCTTAACATACATGACAATAGTGACAACATAATATGAAATTATAAATATTAAACATTACTTAACAATCTCAAATTAACAAAGAAGCACGAATGTTATAATATTGAAGCACTTGATTTTGGATTGCATGTAAGTGTTTCTTTCCTTTCTTTTTCAAGTCTATTTTTTATTAGTGCATTTGTTTTATCCTTTTCTCTAAAATGAGGTGGAGTATTAGTATATCAAATAGCTACATCCTCATGGTCTTCATTTCCAAGTAAATATTCATCACTATCTTTAGTGTAACATTCGTAAAATTTATTTTGTAATTATTTACATTTTATGAATTTTATTTCCAGACAGGTGTTACTGTTCTAAGGCCCGTTGTGCAGTTCTGTGCTTTTGGGCTTGAACTTCGTGGGCCGGCTTCTGTTTGCGTGTCCCTGTGCGTGGTTTGACACTGTGCATTGTGGCACTATGCGTGTGGGGCCCGGGTGTGGGTCCGTGTGGGGACTAGGTGTGGGGTCCCCGTGGGGTCCACATTTGTGGACTGTTAGTTGTGGTTGGTGGTTGGGCGATGTGGTTGGCTGCTCGTGCGGTGTGCTGATGGCTGAGACGCGTAGGTGGGCACGTTCTCAGCTACTGTGGGCATAGGCTTTATAAGCCGCACCGCTCTCCTCTGTCGCCATCGCCATCTTCTCCTTCCTTCTTCTTACTTTCCCTTCCTCCTCGGCGGCGCATCCCTCCTCCTCCCCCACCTTCTTTCTCTTCCTCCCCACTCTTTCTTCTCCTTCCTTCTCCTTTCCCCTTCTCCTCCCACCTGACCTCCTCTGTTTCCCCTATTCTTCCATCGTGCGCCTGCCGACGGAGAGAGAGAGAGAGGTCGAGGGAGAGAAGCGGAGGGCTGTGGTTGCTCGGAGTGGTGCGCGAAGCTTGCGTGGCGTGCTTTCGTGGTCGTGGCGAGGCCGTGGTCGCCGGAGTCGGTCGAGAATCGCTGGAGGCGTTTTTCAGCTACGTATCTCCACCTCTTGTAATAGAGAGCATGAAATTAGTAGAAAATACTAAGATTGCATGGAATCTAGGTAAGTTTACTTTCCTAGAATTTATTGTGATTTATTGAGAATTTATGGAGCATTTATTGGGCATTTATGTCGGTGGTTGCGTTTTGGGTCGTTTTGACCCTTCTGCCTTTGCGATTTTATATCTTGATGCATGGTGAATGAATTTTAATTTTGTTTGTTGGGTTTTGGAGTAGACTCGAGGGTCTACATCTTATGTTTCATGCAAGATTTTTGGTGTTTGTTTAGAGGGTCCAATCGGAGGTTCTAGTTGAGGTGATTTCGGAAGGTAGGGTTTGGACCGTTTTCTGGTTTCGCAGAATTCGGCATACCGAATGGAAACGGCATACCGAATCAGGGGATTTCGGTATACCGATTCCGCTCGGCATACCGTTTTTCTATTAGTTTAGATCCTCTGGTCGAGATTCGGTCATCCGTTTTTGATCGGTATACCGAATTTGACCTGAGTGTTGATCATTGACCTGATTCGGTCGACCGATCGACCGATCCAGAATCGGCCTACCGAACCAGGGGTTTTCGACATACCGAACTTGATTTTGGATGCCGATTCTAGACCCAAATGAGTTTGCAAATGCGTTTTCCAAGGGCTTTCTGAATTGCCGTGTTTTGTCCCATTGAGAGGGATTGTGGGCCGTCAGTGGTGGTCTCTTGGGACACCTGATGCGTCGTTTTGCCGAGGTTTTGGAAGAATTTTCAAAAGATATGAAAATGGTTTGGAAATGGATTTCAAGGAATAGTTGGCTTGTTTTGGAAAATGTTTTCCTATTTTCTGTGTGCGAGCCAAGACAATGTAGGACCGTGTCGTCGGAACCAGGGAATGTGACGACATTCTCGGGTGATCGGGCACGACTCCCTCGTTGAGGTCGGGGACCGAGATACCTGAGGCTAAGGGGCGTCGGGTCCTGGAGGTATGAGACTCCTTGACTGTCGTCTCAAGGCTAGGGTTGTGGTCCGTGGGTTGAGGTGTCTTGTGGCATGACGGGGAGATATGATACTCCTGTTGTCGTTGTGAGCACTGAGGCTCGAGTGTTGTCGGGTGTGGAGGTTTGATACTCCCTCCTGAGCACCGTGTGTGGAGGACGTCGTGAGGAGGCATACCTTGTGGTGGCTAGTGCGGGTGAGACACGTGCCCCGTAGCTGGTAGCGTCCTGAGAGACAGGACAGCCTTCCCAGGGAGGGGTTGGCTTCTAAGGGTTCTCCTGAGGAAGGGGAATCGTGGGACGATGAACGCTCCTGCACAGGGTGGCCGTCACCGTTGCAATGCAAAACGCTGGGGTCGCTCCTCAGTGGACTGCTTGTGGCCAGAGTTAGGTTGCCTGGCGCCGGGCTTCCCGACTCACTGTGTGTGGTTTTGGCTATTGAGGGCCTTTGCGTGTGGCTTTGGGCTAGTAGAGCCCTGGTTTGTGGTTTTGGCCAGTGTGGGCTCGATTTATGAGGGTTTGAGAAAATAGTTTGCGAAATTAATTTAAAAGGAAAATTGATTATAGTTCTGTTTTCCGCGGTTTTCGTGGAGTGCGTACTGGGTGACTTTGGTCACTCATGCGTTTTCCTTGTGGTTTTGGTTTACAGGTGCAGACATGCGATTGGTTTAACGTAGTGCATATAGATCGGAGTCTCCTAGCCACACACATAGGTTCCTGGTAGTTTGATATTTACTGTTTAGCTTTAATTTTCCCGCAATTTAATTTTTTTAAATTATTGTGGAAAATTTGGAACGTGACATTTAGAGATGCCAAAAAAAACTCCAATTCCTTTTGCATGGCAGTAATTATTTTTCAACCAGCTTTCTCCCTTCATCACTCATAAAATAAGAATTGAATGCAAGTAAATTATGAAGTTTTGGAATTTTATAGAAAAAAATGTGCATAATGATCCTAATGCATTAAAGTATTTGACTTCAATGCATTAATTCAGACTCTAATTGAAAAATAAAATATTCTTATTTTAAACTGAGTAGCAATATTTTATTATTTCTTAAAATAAATAATAATTTATTATTTTGTAACATCTATGCTTAATTATCCAGAATTAGTGTAAATCATAGAATAATTGTAATATTTGTGTAATATGATTTATTAATGGAAAATCATAGTGTTTTTGGCCCTATGTGTGTGTTTTTCTCTCTCTGTGGTTGTGTTGGTTTGGATTTCCCTAGTTCAATGGCATTTTGGCCTATTATGGCTACTGTGTGTGCATAGAATTTTGTTAGCTTCTGGTCAAACCATGCACAGTGCCTTCCTCTTTACCTTCATGAGACCCCCTCCACTTGTAGCCCTGCTCGCTTTATCTCGTCACTCAAGTCTAGTGCAAGGTTGTGGCGACCTACGGAGTTACCATACATCAAGGACGAGGACTTAGCCCGTAGCCCTCCACATATGCAATGTCTTCACAATAGGTGATAACGAGGACTTAACAAGGACGTAACGAAGACTCTGCAAGGACATATATCCTATTTTTCTAGTATTGTAAGGTTTAAAAAAATTAAAAAAGGAAGGAAGGTCACCAAAATGGTTCTTTTCCTTTGGGGCAAAACAGCAAGTTGTGGTACCCATCATAATAAACATCTTTCTATGGAATCATGGACTTAGAGAACGATGAGTTTGAAATTAAACCTGAATTGTTTGAATTTTTGATGATGACATGTGTAACCATGCCGGCGAGAATGGCAAAATATGCGAAAGTCGACAAAGTCACGGCAAAAATAAAAAATATACAAATGTAGGAGTCGCCACCTAGTCTATTAAAATAGAAGACGAGGAAAACCATATAAAACATGCAAATTATGCAATGAAAAAGCAGGTCCTAAACCAAAAAATATGGGTAAGGATCCCTGTTACGCACGAGGAAGGTATTAGACACCCTCGTGTGCCCGATAAATCGGTCTTCTATTGGTTTCTCAATTGCTTATGAAATGTCAGCTTTGCAGCCTTTTATGTACGCCCGAGGGCGATATGCCATGCCATGCTTATGTGTGTGGTGTCTAAAATATGAGTGCATGATGTGTTGGGGTGTGTCCTAATGCTCAGAAATATCGCTCTTATGTCGGGTCAAGGATCGATGCAAAGATATTACATAAATAAGATCAAGGATCTAGTATTTTGAGCGATTTATCATCCTTGCTTTGTTGTATGCCAAATGCAAACTATTATGCATGGAATGATTGAAAACAGAGTTGTGCCTTCCTATTATGCCAAGGGAGAAAACCAAGGAAGAAACTCAGAAGCCAAATCGAGTCGAGAAAGCATGCTAAAAACCATATAAAACCTGTTGTATGCTACTGAAAATAGGTTGCTGCACCTGTTTGGTGCGCCAGACTGGTGCTCCAGTCTGGTGCGCCACTTATGTGCGCCTAAGTGGGCCAGAAAGATGTGTTGAGGGAAAATGGAAAAGTACGCAATGCCAAATCACAAAAGAATGCATTCTGAAAAAGTGTGCAGTGTAAAACTCTTTATAAAACTCGGTAAGAGTGCTAATGCAATGATTTGTGAATCTTGTGCTCAAGGGCTAGTAGCCTCACACAAGATCCTACCTATCTTATGTTAAGTGAGAAAAACAAGATTCAGTCATGACATTGGATCATGGGCTGATGCATAGACTCTCCATGTAGGAGTAAGGTGCAAACA
>JAMKQA010047257.1:0-11701 GCA_024699735.1 Posidonia australis | reverse complement strand
TTCAGTGAATTTTAATGCGTTTTAGTGTTTTATTAGGTCATGTGGGCTAGTGTGAACCTAATTGGGCTTGTGTGAGCTAGGGTTTTGGTGGTTGCGACCAGAGCATCAACCGGAGGAGCCTGCAGCCAAATGAGCTCAAAATTGGGGTGTCTACACTTTCTTTACTAACATGCCAACTGATATGAGATTCCGCCTCATGCCAGGTGCATAGAGGACATCTTTAAGTACCATAATGTTGTCCTCAATATCCAAGCGGTAGGTGCCAACTCTTTCCACATCTAAATAGGTATTATTCCCCATATAGATGCGTTGTTCCCCAGGACTGAACTCTTTAAATGATTCCAGTCCTTGTTTAGTTTTGGCAATGTGCCTTGTGGCACCAGAATCTACCTACCACTCATTCATATTAGGAGTTACAACATTATTGCATTCAGTGACACAGATAAAGACTCTTTTATTCTTATGTTCCGAGGTCTTGCCTTTGTTACCATCCCTATTTGGGCAATTAGCTCTGTAGTGACCAAATTGACCACATACATGGCAAGAACCTTGTAGTCTTTTCTTTTGGTTTGACTTGAAGTTCTTATTGTATCTATTCTTCCTCTTGTTATTCTTTGGCTTCCATTGTGCAGCATTTGCTTCTTCTAGATTGGTTTCATATTTCTTCCTGCTAGCCATTATTTCCTGTTCTGTGGCCAACCTAGCAGGCAATTCAGAGAGTTGAATTGAGGTTGACCTAAGAGATGTGGTGACCATGTCATAGCTATGTGGGAGACTATTTAAAATTGTAGCTATTTGCAGTTTTTCAAGAATGGAGGTTCCTACAATAGCCAAATCCTTAGTCATAACTATCATGCCATTTATGTGTTCCGCTACATTTTGTTCCTCAAGCATTTTGCAAGAGTTGTATCTTTGAAAGATAAGTTGGGTTGTCATTTCAGTTACTTTATCATATTTTTCCTTCAAAGCATTCCACAATGTGTAAGATGTAGTGTATATTTCAAAACATTTTAAGAGGCTATCCTCCATAAACATGAACATAAGGTTTTTAACCTTTTTGTCTTCAATCTTCAACTTTTCATGTTTTTTAATTTCCGCTTCAGAAGCGTCATTTGACAATTCTGGAGGATTAGCTTTTATAGTATGTTCAATATTATCATATTCTAATGCATGTTTTATTTTCCGGTACCACATCTCATAGTTAGCCCCATTCAATTTCTCTATCCTAGCCAATTCGGTTGTGAACAGTTGACTAGCCATTAAATCTACAACAAATATAAATATACTATTTAAAATTTGTGTAATTACTCAAACAAATAATGAACAATTATTCCAGAATCAAAATAAGATTTAAAACTTAACAAAGTTTATGAGTTCTTTAATAAAAAAACAAAAGAAGAATCCACTGCACCAGAATAGGTGCGCTACAGTGGTGCGCTTGTGATGTGTGCCACTGATATGCGTCACCTATGTGCGCCTCAAAATTCTAAAACAGATATGGTGCTTTCTAATTCCTGATTGATCAAGTGTTTAATTAATCAAATATGTAACATGATTCAATAATAAAGTTCTTTAACAACAGATATATATGCTTCTCAAGTTAACCAAAAATAGATCATCAATATCATTAATTCTTATCAAAACATGTAATAATATATAAGATCTATGTTGTCAACTGGTATTAATTTTAATGACAGATTATTAAAAATAATAACTACTTAACTTATTAATTACAAGAATCATACAAAATTTTAATTTCAGATTTATATCTTCAAAATTGCATAATTTCAAACAAGATATAAACAATAAGCATTAAAATTTAAATATACCAATCCCTTTATCTTTTTAATTATTTAATCATGTATCCTGTGTATCTCCCACCCTTTATAAAAAAAAATAGAATGACTTAACCCATGGGTTGAAAAAAAGAGAGGGGCAAAAGAAAGGCAAAATAGAAGCACGCATGAGGGATCTGGGCTCGCCGGTGCGGGTGGCTGCGCGGGAGGGCGTCGGCTCGCGTGGGTGGCTGCGTGGGTGACTGCGCAGGAGGGCGTCGGCTCGCGTGGGTGACTGCGCAGGAGATCTGAGCTCTGATACCACTTGTAGGTGGTCGTATGGGGGCTCCGATAAGGTGGAACAAACTAGGAACAAGGTATGTGGTTTCTCTTCCTTTTCTTTGATAATTTTCCCATTGAGGTTTCATGTCCTTTTATAGTGGAGCCACTACGTCTCCACCACCCTCCGCCCCCTTATAACGACTCCATGAATCACGCCGACCATTAACTCGACGAATCAATCCTCATAATTCCGGCCAATAAATCTATTGACACATTTTAACTGTAACATCAAGTTGATTGTAACGGTGGTCTACATGACCACCAGTCAACAACTTTGAGGTTGTCATGGCATTGGAAAAACTACCAAGAGCGTCGAGGTACGGTTGCTGGTGTGTTTGATGGTCATGAAAGGAACATGCAATGATTTCCTGTGTACTCTAGTAATTTAATCACCATTTTCAGGTCTTTGAATCCCAACGGGTCTTTCCATTGTTAAAATTTTTGCAAACAGTAAATATATATATTAAAATAATAATTGATTATGAGTACCATCATTAAATAGTAAAAAAACGATAATATTTCAATTACATATATTCAAAATTTCCCATCTCAAATATAAAAGAAGGAAAAACAGCAAAATACATCATAACAGGCCAGGGGTAAGAGTAATGAAAGATTTAACTCGAATCAACAGCACCCAAATAAATAACAAAACCCAAGCTAAGGAAAAAGTAGCCAAAATAGTTGAAAAAATAAACAGTCATCCAAAAAGAACCTTAATCACCAAACCTGTTAGTAGAAGGCACAACTAGATTCAAGGCAGTATTAGTTGGATTGTTGAGGTCTTCAACTATAGCACTAAAACCCATGGAAGGGCTAATAGGTGTAGTAATGGCTTATATTGCTTGGACCTGATTCCAATCCTGTTGTACTTATTAAATGGTTTGAAAAATAGATGAAGCCACTGACCGTTGACCTGTGAGAAGGGTATCTGTGTTTGCCAAAGGGGAGCAATGTTGCATGGGCCTAGGATCACAAGCCTCGTCACTCAAATCATCTTCATCCAAAATCTCAATTACAGCTAGGATGGCTTTGAGTTTTGCTTTGTTTAGCTTATGAACTTTAGTCTCAGATAATCCAAATTTCGTAGTAGCAGAAGTCAGAAAACAGATCACTTGGTCGCCTGAATGATTATTTGAAGGGGAATGCATTTTACAACCTTTGTAGGGCTTGCACTGGTCTACAGGACAAAGGTTTGATTGACAGTGGACAATGGGTCCAAGATGGAAGACGAAGTAGAAGACAGTGTGTTCTTACCGAGAAAAGAAGAAGGAGATGGAGTCTCATTGATAGGACAGTCAATAGGTAGGTGATCTGTCGAGACGAAATCCCAAGATTTCGACAACAAGCCAACAGTGATTGATTGCAAAGGACGAGGATGTTTTGAATAAACTAGAGATTTGTGATTTGCACCACGACCCTTGTTAGAAGAACGGGTCCAAACATTCTTCCCAGAGTTAATCCCTTGATTATCATTTCCCTCCTTCCATCCTTTGTGACTCTTAAAAGGTTTCCTATAAGACTTTCGATTTTCCCTATGAAACGATAACCCCAACGAGAAGGAAGCAGTAGAGGGACCCTTGGAGGAAGAAGCAGTAGAGTAAATATCTCATCATCGACAGAATATACGTTTCTAACAAAAGCAAAGTATTAAACATCAAGAAGGTCTTTTCCCATATGTACAATCAAACTTTTAATGTTGCGAATCCTTGAAACTTAACATGTTCAATACTTAAGTTCACATCAAGGAGTTTAGCAAAATCACCTATCATTCTATAGAATAGGTTTATACTCCACAAGTGGTGAAAGATATCCTCTGTACAGATCCAAAAATCTTCATCACGTAGTGTGAAAGTCGAACTTAAATGTATAAACTAAGGTGCAAAGGATGCTAACAAGGCAACTAGAGTGGACCTAGATCCCTTGCTTCGTTTCTAATGGAATGGGACGGAAACTTAACAAAGAATTTATCATTGACAAAATCAATGTTTCCCAATCTAAGTTATCAGAGCATTGATTCATGATATGAACCCCTAATTCGTCCTTAATCAGCTGAAGGGAATGGGATGTGTTTATGTCATAGGAAGGGAAAATTTGAAACTAAACGTAGATTTATAATGATCATGTAATGGAGGAGAGAAACTCGCCATTAAAGTGATTCGTTGGAAGGTAGGTGGTCGTCGAGATGGAGGAGGAAAGTATCAATTTTTTTATTGTTAATTTGCAAAGTACTACTGTAAGCCAACAAGCTACAATTTGTAATAAGCTGAACTCGACAGCAAATACATCGATTGTGGTTTGACCTGTATGTTTCAAACTTTCAGTTGTGGGTGGACAGTAAGCACAAGTCTGTACGTGGGAAATACTTCTGTAGAAAGTAGGTATCAGATGCAGTTTTTCAAAAACTGCACAAATACATAACGAGGACCCTAAAAGAAATTCTACCTTGCATGTGAATGATACACCAGCAGCGTTTTCAAGTGAAAATCATAAACAGCTCATCCAACTGCAATTTACAAAGTGTGACTCACGAGAACTGCATCTAAATAAGCAAACTGGTAGGAGACATTAATGCGTGGTTATGCCCACCCTTCTCATACCGAAATCTCAAGAGATGAAATGCACCAGAGAGAGATGATTTGCTAGGGTGACATTATGAGGCAGAGCAACAATCTTGGACAATGTGTAGGGAGATGAGAAACCGAGAACGAGAAGGACCTCCCCTGCTTTCAGAAGGGAAAGAAACGAACTTCTCCTGAGAGTGGCTAAAGAAGAACAAAAATGAGAAGTTTATTCGATAAAGAATTTGTTTTTGTGTTCTAAAGATTCTGTAAATTTAATCAACTCAGTGAGCCTCACAGGAGAAACCAAACGTGTTCACATAACCCACTCAACAACTCAGATCACGGTACTCCACAAATTCAGGAGAAAGAAACTGGCATCTGAAAAGGAGAAGCTTTAGATAAGAAAACGGTACATCTGACAAGTTCCGAATTTTTAGCCTTTTACATCAGGACCATATAAGCAATTATAAGGACCACATAGCTGGGAGACAATGTAAAAGGAAAAAACCTAATGACCCTAACCTACTTGAAATTTAAAAGATTCAGCTCGTTGCTTTTTAACAAAATCTGACCTACTTATGTCAAGGCTACGGTAACTACAGAACGATATGCTGTACTTCATCAATGTTTTTGTTGGCTTCACAGACCCAATAAGATGTAGTATACCAGTGTTATTGGAAGAGCGATCAGCATCCCAAAGATGACCCTGCAATGCAGTATATCGAGGCAAAACTGTTTGTCAAGCATCGGATGATTTACCCAAAATCTTATGATAAATGCTGACAAAGAGAGAGATCTTATATGAACACTGTAAGAGTGACTAAAAATATTTGTATGGCACAATGAGATCTTACCCTGTGCTGAGAATATCAGGATGCACATTGTATTCCTTTGCAAACACAAAGGGAACAATCCCTTGGGGAAGAGCTGCCTGTAAGAGTTAACCACAGAAACCCAATGACTGTCAGATATACAATGCAGTCATAATTCCAATTGTAAGTGGCAACTTCATGTTGAGTTGCATATGATACATGACCCCAGTCGTAACTTAAACAGATTTATTGGCGAATATTTGATTCATTTATTATTTGAGACTATATACAGAGCGGCGAGCAGTATTTATTATCAACCTGGAAAGAAAGCTAATGCCTAACTAGCTATGCAAACCTGTACAATGGCAATGTGTAAGAGAACACCCCTTAGCCCAACAGCAATTGATGCTGCCGCCATGACAGCTGGTCCTGTGAGAAATCTAACAGCCATAGCAAACGCAGCAACAGAGTTTCCGCAGGCAATAATGCGTGGCTGCAGTGCCATGAACAGACCTGTCCGGTGAAGTGCATTTTCCAGTGTTAAGCCTCAGACTAACATATTAATCCCATACTCAATTTCTCCTGTTAAACAGGCAACGATGACAATTTTTTTTGGTGGGAACACGTATAAAGCAATTACATCGTACAGCTACCAGTCTACAGAAATTAAACAGAACGGCTACTAGTCCTTGTTTAGAACTCTGTTTTGAGATTTGAGGTCATAGCTTTGATCTCACAAAGAGTGTAGAGGATCTTAATCCAACATGTAGTATAGGACTTTGAAAAACATCTTCACATGATAATAGCATATAGAGCTACACGTTTGAATTTTCACTCACTAAATGTACTGTCAGATAAACAACACTTAACCCACAAAAAAATTATCTAAGTTGTCTCAGCCATTGAGAGATCCAAGTACCATTTTCGATAGACTATGAAAGAAAACCTTAAATCTGCCAACACACTTAACGCTTCAATATACTATCCATCTCAAGTTCAAATATGGTAAAAAAAATATATCACAGTATCCGTAACTTTTGTCAGAAAAAAAAAACTAGCAGTATTGTTCTTATGGATGCCACAATAAGTTCCAAGTATTTACCAAACTCGAGTCGTAATAAATATCTTACCCAAACTAAACATAGCCATCCCAAGCCCCGCATTAGACAATATAGCAATTGACTGAGCAATTATCGCAGGCATCTCAATTCCCCATCTGCAGCCAAAGGAAGAAAAAACATCACGTATCAATCTCACCAGTTGTAGAAACAAGAACTACCAGTACTTCTCCATTCGTAAAGTGATCCAAACAAACCTGAATGACACAAGAGACCATACCACCCCAATCAAACTCGAGTAAGTATTTGGGTTCCTAATAAGCTTCCTCCACACCATGATCAGAATCAACCTCGTCATCACACTTGCTGGGGGCAGCGCCCCGTTCTTCGCTCCACCATTCTCCCCAGCCTTCGGGTGGAGCTCCGCCGTCGAATTCGACCCGAGCTTGGACAAGCTCGGCTCATCTCTCTCCTTCTCCAGAGCTTCTGGAAGCTGCTGCTGAGTCTTCTTGTTCTGGAAGCTGAAGTCTTCATGCCCATACACGGCATAGGAATCTACAACAACCACCATTGCAACATTAAAGAGAAACCGAGATTTTAGAGGAACAGAGCGAGGAATATGAACAAGGATCACACCTTTTGCACCATCGGAAACAGGGGAAGCGCTCGAGCTCCAAACAAACATGTGGAGGTCTCTCCCACCATCCGCTCCACTGGCCTTCTTCTTCACGGCCGTGGCCGGCGAGAACAACCCTACTGCCGGCGGAGCAGGGTACCCATTTGCGGCCCTTCCACCGCCACCACCACTTTCCTCATCAAACCCCGCATTATTGTTATTATTCCCAAAGCTCGAGTTCCTCGGACTCAACCCACCAACGCCATTGCTCTTCCCATTCACCATGGAGTAGAAGTCCGTGTGGTTGAAACTCGACCCCCTCGGCGTCGGATTCCTCGACGACTGCAGCGAGTAGATCTCCGCGTTCGTCAGGTTCGACGGCCTCGGCGTCAGCGACACGCCATGGGACCTCCTAGAGTACACGTCGGACCTCGAGCTCGTCGACTTCCTCACCACGACGTGGAGCTTCCCGTCCTCCCCGACCTCCGCCTCGGTCTGAAGCGGGTCCTTCCCGTCCAACGACAGGATATCAGAGTCCACCCGGAAGGAGATGATGTCGCCAGCGGTGTCGGGGAACTGCTCGGCGATGAGCAGCCTAGCGCCTCGGTACTCGAAGAGGAATAGCATGAGGGTGTACCAGATGATGCACTGGAGAACGACGATCTGCACCATGAGGGTCCCGGAGTCGCGACCGTACATGCCCTTGAGGAGGGGGATGCCCATGACGAGGGTGTTGGGGAGAGTGGAGAGGGAGAAGAGGGTGATGGTCCACTCGAGCGAGCCGTTCGAGCTCAGCCTATTCCAGACGGCGAGGGCGAAGAGGACCATGAGCTTCTGGAGCGTGTCGGCGGCGATGAAGCGGTAGTTCATGGCGTAGGGGTTGTTGGTGGAGATGAAGTGGAAGGAGAGGAGAGGGACGGCGAAGAGCGCCACGAAGCGGTTGATGCCGGAGCATTGGCCGGGTGTGAAGATCTTCCACCACTTCACGCTGCCGTAGGCCAAGACCATGGCCACGTACAGCGGCACCACCGCCGTCAGCACGTGGTACATGTCTGCCAACGTTATCATATCGACCCTTTCCCTTGTTCCTTCTTCTGGGTAGTTGTTGTTCAAGAACAAGAGCTAGAGGAGAAACATGCACAGTTTCATGCAGAGGAATGGGAGGGGGGGGGGAACAGGATTACAAGAGGGTAGGAGATAATGGGGTCTTGTGTTGGGGAATCCACTAGCTTGATACTTATGATGGGAAGCCGCAAAAGCAAGGAGGAGACCAGTTGCAGCTGTGCTTCTTTTTCTGCAGCGGCAGGTGCAGGACGCAGCAGAAGTGTTTGAGTGTGTGAGAGAAATTTATTTAAGAAAGGTGGTGGATATGTCTAACGGGATTTCTTCTCTACTTACAGGTTATAAGAGAGGAAGCACAACGGAGGTATACATACAATAACAATACAGATGGGTTTGTGAGATTGTATTGATGAGAGAAGACGGTAGAGTAGATGGCTACAGTGAGTAGAGTGGAGGAGGTGGCGGTGGTGGTGGTAGAGAGTTTAATGACAGACATGAAAGAAAAGATGTGCTGCTTTGAAGACTACTTACTTAACATTGGGAGCTGAACGAGGGGAGCTACTTTTCTCCCCTCCTTTGCTGGTTTCGGATGGGCGAGGAAGGAAGGAGCACTGCTGCAAACTTGACCATAATGGATGTGAGTAAAGCGAAAAAGTTACTGGATTCTCGCTACTGCAGCTTTAATTATTCGTAGTTTGAATATCTTCTTTCAGCTGCAAATTCTTTTGAAAGTTTGGTTTTGTTATGTAAGTTTAGTTTTGCATGCCAGTGCCTGGTTCTGAATTTCCAATTATTCCCCATGGGAAAAGGTTCAAGGAGAAAAAATGGTTCCCACGAAAAGTTACATGTCGGCCACGCACGGTACAAACGCTTATGCTGTTTTGCCGGACCAGCTGGTCAATAATTCTGCGGTAATTTGGTCCAGTAATGAAGACTTTTTGTAGTTGTAGATCGAAAATTCGATTTTTATGGACATCATATATATTATATCATTTAATGATAGTTTCTCATAATCAAGTGTTTAAGTGTTACCGTTTACAAAAACAATATCAGACAAGTTTTTTTTTCTTTTAATGAAATAATAGTGCAGTTGTTGATTTTAGGATTAGTTTGCACCCTAACTATTTTGAACCTTAACGATACTGTAACGGGAATTGAAATGAGCTATACAGCTGCTTGTTCGAGACAAGACGTATTCCAAAGTCTTCCTCAACGTCACGGCGTTTGACCACCAAGTCATGATGACTTTTGAATGGCTTTCTCATCCTAGAAATGGGAAGTGGCTGGTTTTAATGTTCATCGTCTTTGGGGAATAAAACAAGTCGCGTTTGGTCGAAGCTCATGTTTTTCGTTAGGTTGCCATCGTATCAGTGCCTAACATGAACATGGAAAGAATCATTTCCTTGTCAGATTACGAAGTGGCTCGGAGCCGTGTTTTTTTTATTCATAAGAAGGAAGAACATTTTTCGTCTTTGGAAGCCACAGGGTGTAATGATATCTTCTGGCACTTTATGTTAGAATCCAATGACGGGGATTTTCGTTAAAAATTGATCTAAAAATACACAATATTTATATACTAAAATTTAATTTCAATATCAACATACATCACATACATGCATCGTAAATAAAATACATACAAAAATATATCTGCATCTGCATAGAAATCGTAGAAATTCTTATTCCTTTACTTAGATTTGATCTTCCAAAACCATCAAGTTTTTCTTTCTTGTTTTTTTCTTAAGATAAGAGGTAGCGAGAAAGAAGGTAATTAACTTAGGATTTAGGAATCATGATTTTAATTTATAGAAGTCCATTATTTTACATAGTTTAAATTCAACTTATAAACAAATGAAAATATGTCGTAATAGTCTCTGTATGTATTAACCCACGTCACTTAAGAGGTTAATTAACTCAACCTAAAAAAAAAAATCACTATAACGAGTCTAATCAAAAAATAGTTTAAAATACTTTAATTGATTTTATATTACCTCATATCTTCCTAAATTTAACTCAACAATCTTTCACTTGAGCTACACATAAAATTAACAATTAAAGTATTAAAACTTTATGAACTCTAAATAGTTATTTCAACAAAGACATCTTACAATCTAGTTCATGAATTGTAACAACATAGGATCAAAAAAGGTTTTCATTACTTTAAGTATAATTTAAACTACAATGGTTACTAATGTTAATACAACCAACGACATAGATCAAGTATGAATATGTAGCATGGAATTTAAGGAAACTGATTTAAATACGCCCATAGCCAACTGGTCCAACCTTTAGTGAGATCAATATAAATATCTCAAATATAAATAATCTAAAACTTTATTTCTACAGAAAACAATATTTATAACAACAAAGTATCTAAATATAAACTCTCACTAAACTGATATATTATTAAATGGTACAATTCCCATATGAGCAACATGCTCATGAAAGATCATGGATGGTACTCCTTTAATAAGTAGATCCACAATCATAGAGTTTATCTCATTATGCTCTATAGATAATTCACCATTCTAGATTTTTCTTTCACAATTAAAAACCTAATGTCTATATGTTTAAACTTTGATGAGTTGCTGTTGTTATTAAAATATAGCATCGTAGATTTATTGTAACATCAGGGTCTGATTATCCATTTTTATAATAACCATGTATTATTTGTAATCTTGTGTTTAATGGTTTATTAATGGATAATCTGTTGTTTCTTGGTTGTGAGTGGTTGTGGATGGTTTTCTGTGCATCTGGTTGTGATTTGGGACTTGTTTGGAGTCCGGTTGGAGGATGCACAGCTGTCTCGGTTTGCGTGCCATTTCTTTCTCTTTTCTTTTCTTTCCCTTTTCTTTCTTTCCGCGAGCCCTAACTTCCGCCAACTTTCCCCTGTCTTCTTCTTCTTCCTCTTCTCCCTCCCGTGCCACCACCGACGGAGGCCCGTGTCTCCCCATCTCGTCCGACGGGATGGGTGGCCGGCGTCTTGTGGAAAGGGATGGGGATAAGAGGTGGAGGCAGTGGCGGAGTGAAGGAAGGGTGCTGCGCAGCGGAGAAAGGAGGGAAGGAAGGGGGCTGAGGTGCGCGATCGCGGGAGGAGGTGGTGAGCTGAGCCATCCAGACGTCTCACCGGAGCTCGTGGAAGCTTGCCGAAGTGGGGTAAGGGTCGTCGGTTGCCTGTGTGAGGTACGTGACCTCCCATTCCTCTCTTTGCCCATTTTGGGTTAAAAATGTTGATTTTATGCATGAAGTAGGAATAAATGCATGAAAAATCATAGGAAATTGGTATGGGGATGAGAATGAGTTGTTTAGCATGTGTATGATGCTATTATGCCAATTTATGGGCTTTTTGTGTGGTTTTTCGTGGTTGAATGAGAAGTATGCTACAGTGTTTATTTCTGAGCTCTATGTCTTGATGATTTTCGTTAGAGCTGCATGCTTAGTGGATTTATGATTGGTTTGAGGGGTTTTGAAGTAG